>JAFBJS010002158.1:10545-95577 GCA_016785265.1 Paraplagusia blochii | reverse complement strand
ATCCTATTTTATCACTTGGGAATTTAACCTTTACTTTCTAGGAGGTATATATATATATATGTATTATTGATCCAAACTGAGTTTTGGCAGTGAAAGGCAATTATCACAACCATCCTCCAAAAAAATGCCCTCAAAATGTGATTAAGACATTTTTCATCCCACATGTTCAATTACAGGATACACATAAACTCTGATATTGACAAACAAACACTGCCAACCTGTACTGAATCTTTCGCACAGGAATTAAACAGAGCATTTGCACCGATATTTCAATTTAAAACTTCTTACTTCTGTTTACAGACCGGTTGTGAGACCAGACATGATTTATGTTTTAGAGACACTAGGAATAGATAGAAGACAGAAGGCAGTGCTGAAGATGGAGGAGTTAAAGATGCTGCGGGTCTCTTTAGGAGAGACAAGGATGGACAGGATCAGAAATGAGGTGATTAGAGGGACAACACAGACAGGAAGGTTTGGAGAAAAAGCTAGAGAAGACAGATTGAGATGGTTTGGACATGTTCAGAGGAGGGGCAGTGGATACAGTGGTGGAAGAATAATCCTAGTGATGGAGCTACCAGGTAGGAGACAGAGAGGAGGTGGATGCAGTGAGGGAGGACATGGAGGTAGTTGGAGTTAGAGTGGAAGATACAGAGGACAGGGGGAGGTGGAAAACGTTGACTTGCTGCGGCAACCCCTGAGAAAGGGACAAGCCAAAAGGTGATGACGAAGATAGCAGAGCTACGACACAAGAGAACACATTTCACTTTCACTTTCTTACATTTTCCAAAACTGACATAAATGTACTCTGTTATGTTTAGGGACAAAGGTCCTTATGGCTTCTTTCTAAATTACCCATTAACCACAAATAAACATATTTCAATAAGAAACCCACAGAATTTGCATTTTCAAAAGTCAAACATAAACAGGTTAAACCAGTGTGTGTGATGCTTTCTTCTCACCTGCATTCTCAGGCAAATATTTAACCACCATGAACAGACACAGTTAGTGACACATCCATAAAAAAAATAAAAAGACTTGATTTTTTATTTATTTTTGGTCTTTGGGAGACAGTGGTGACCTAGGGGTTGAGGAAGTGGATTGAGCTGCTCTGATCATAACACCATCCCAACCATCATAACTTCCAGTGGGCTGACCACCCACTGGATGACACACAGTGTGATTTGGGTGTATATGGTGGAGACTGCTGCAAAGGATAAGAGGTTTATATTATTGTGTTAAATATTGCAACCACTTAAAGCTAAGACAACATGGTTTTTCCTAGAGTTACTTTTTAACCTTCAAACAGAACCATATCTTACATATCCCATAATAAATAACTTTTACTAATTTAGTCGAACAATGTTAGGTCCCATTTCTTTGTAACAGACTTATCAAAAAATATATATTTATATATGTAAAGTCTGATTTACAGAGGTTCACTGTTTATCAGTCCTCAACCTTGGTAACTATTATGTTTTAAATGGTCTTGGTCTGTCCTCCTAACAACAGTGGGCGCTAGCTGACAAACAATATGAAAAAATACATCCGTATGAATTGGATTGTGCAACATTTACTTTTTATTTAGATATATATTTTTTTGCCCTTCAATATCATGTAAGTCGGACTCTTGTGATGTTCTGATGACGTTTGGCTTTTTAATGGACCACCAAAACTGTCCAAATTGTTACTAATTTATATTAATAACTTTTTACTTTCCCGGGAATGTCTGCATTTCACTTACAGATTGTTTAAAATGATGTATAGTTGCTGTAGGTAGAAAACCAGGCAGTTAGACAGGCTGAATAACTGACAGACAGACAGACAGACAGACAGGCTGACAAACAGATAGATAGATAGATAGATAGATAGATAGATAGATAGATGGATAGATAGACCATCTTATTGCACATCCTGTAATGAAAATAACATGAAAACTCAGTTGCCAAAACAACCTTGTTGACTTTTATAGGACCTGCAAATATTTGTGCCAGTCCAAACCAATGTCTCATCAATCAGTTCAAAAGTTGACATCATCCTCCTCATCTTCATCATCACCATTGTCATCATTGTCACAAGTCTGACTATTCTATCATTATCAACACGATCAAGAAAACAAAGTTATAATTCAAATCAAAGAGCGCGCACTTTGGATAAGGCGGTGACTCGTGGTAATCAGGTTATCACAGAAGGGAAAAGGTGAGAATCCTACCAGAGCTGTTGTCCATGGTTCTTCTGGTTGAAGGTCGGTCGATGAATGGGTTCGAAACTCGAGCTAAAAGTCGTCAGTGAATGACCGACCTCACACTGGAGCAAAAGTCTTTGAAGAAGAACTTGTTTTTGCTGGTAACATTGATTCTGGTATAGATTCTGTATGACTCTCAGACATTTCCTGCTTCTTTGCTGCTGAGTCACTGCTCTAGCACAGAAAACAGTGGAGAAAACCTATGATTAAAACACACCCACCAAAGATTATGACTGCAGTGGTCTTGACTCTGTTCTGTGGGGGCACTCCATCCTTGCCGCAGTGTGATGTGTTGGACAGATCTCAGCTGTGCTGAGTATGTGATGTTATACTGCGTGCTGTCCTGTCATGCCTGTGACGGTCGTCGTCTCCCCGGACGCACACTCTCCTGCTTTCACACTCCCTGCCTTTGTGTGTGTTGTCAGGCAGCCAATACAATCCTGAATTTTGGCAGAGACACTTCAGCAGCTTCTCCTGAATTGCGGGGCTCCGGGACATCTGCAATGCAGAAGACTATATATAGCTGTAGAGAGAGAGAGAGAGAGAGACTGACAGAGAGAGACACAGACACAGACAAAGATGGGGAGGCAGAAAGTAGCGGGACAAGGAGGAAGCTAAGCAATATATTAATTAAAGACTATAATATAAAAATATTTGTCCAAATGACAACAAAATATTTTCCTGAGAAGTTATTATCTGTTTCTTTACCACTATGGTTTCACTGCAGGATTTGCATTTTTTGTTTTTTTTTTGCTTCAAAATCTCTGGATACTAAAGCAGATGTGATCTTTTTAATAGTAGATGTATGCATTTTTGAGATTAAGAAACACAAGTCTCAGTGCACCACTGGGTTACCCCCAGCGGTCTAGGCCTATGGCAGCATGATTAATGGATAACTCAGTTTTACCCGAGCAAGCCTTTAGAAAAAGTGATTTTTAGTAAAGTTTTAGGACTCATTTGTTGTGGTTGTAGTTTCCAAAGTGTAGAGTTTAGAACAGATGTAGGCAAACTTTTTGACGTGCAGGCAACAACGGCTCCCAGAATTGGACTTGGGGGCAGAGTTGGGGGCCAGTTCAGAAAAATGACCAAACCAGAAAAAATGTTTGTTCAACTAAAGTAGAGGGCATGTTAAAAACCATTTATAAATCCTACGATGATAAACTTCTAATAGCTTTTGTTATGTAATCTCTCTGGGAAAAGCGGGAATTGCAGGGAAAATGAAAGTATAATGATACAATACAAATACATTTTTGGATCCGGACAAGATCGGTGGGCCGCATTAAAAAGCTTGGTGGGCCACATCTAGCCCCCGGGCCTTAGTTTGCCCATGTCTGGGTTAGAATGTAGACCTCCAAAACAGGAAGCAATGAGTCCTGGCTTTCAGTCTACAGAGGCACCCAAGCTTGATAATATTAATCCTTCTCTGTACCTTGCATTTGGTAGAAGCATCTGCTAAACATAAAGGTAAATATAACTTTAAACAGTGACGGCCTCACAAATCTATACTGTTCTATTCACCCTGTCAGATCTGCTTGTCCCAAAATTCCTTCACAACCAAACATTTTTTGGTCCGTTCATGACATCTCCACCTTGAGATGTTAAGGGTATCTGAAGGCTGCCTTGCCATTATCTCAGTGTTTAACTCACTAACAAAGTGGAAATGTAATTATATGACTGTCGACTCCCACTTACAAGAACAGCCATACGTTGACATTGAGTATTTATTGCTTCATCTCTAAGGGTCTCTGGAGAGAGGCGGAGGAGAAGGAGGAGAAGAAGGGGGGTTCAATAATGTATGCACCTCCACAACAACAGAAACTGCTGACGGCAGAGTTCAAGCACGCACATCAAGGGCGAGCCCACGCTCTGGCCAAAGGCCCGCAGAGGTGTGGGCTCCATCGAACTGTTGTATTTTGAATAAATCTGCCCTCTGACACTCAGCCACAGGGTCGTAACTCAGGATCGCCGGTGGAGAACATCATTCAATCTGATGCCGGAGAACAACCGCACACCGCGCTGCTGGAGAACATTGTTTTTGCTGCATTGCCTGGTTTTAAATATTAAAACGGTTTGGTCTTCGGTGCCGCACTGAGCCGATCTGCACATTCCTGCAGCAGATGAAGCCATGGCAGGTCGGACGAGGCAGGGTTTTCAGCCTGCGACAAGTTACTCTTTAAGTGTATTGATTTACAATTACAGACATTAAGCTGTGGTGTAGGTACGGCCTCTCGTTGGAATGATGTCTCAAGGAAATGAGTCTGGACAGCGTCCAGCAGGAGGAAAGTCTGCCCAACAGCAGCACTTCCACAGATCAGTAGAAACACATTTCCTTGTTTGTTTAATCACTGCAAACAAATTGAGTGAAAACAAGAGATTAATTCTCAGTGGCACAGGTTGATCCTGTGGAGCAGCTTGGCTTTTTCAACTGTTTATCTTTGCTCCTTAAAAAATTAATAAATCATTTTAGTTTTTCTGTTTTATTTATCATCAGCTGAAATTAGTTCCTTGTGTTCTTTGGTTGCTTTCAACAAAGACGATCAGAAGATCAGAAACCTGCATAAAATAATATCCTTACAATAGAACCATATTACATTTGCAGAATTAGCACCATTATTACTATTATTGTTACTTTTATTGCTATTAATATCCGTAATTTCCCGAGGGATACTCTATCTATCTGTTTATCTATCTATCTTTCTATCTATTATTATTGTTGCTAAAGTCCTTATGTTACTATACCATGGTATAAATAGTAAACAGCTCTTCCTCTGTCCTTGTTTGTGTTTCTTCTTTCATATACTGTATCTGAGCAACAACCAAACCATAAAAGATTTCATTGAAATTCCTGTATTCATTCATTCATCTTCATCCGTGTAACTGGGTCACAGGGGAAGCATGCTCGGGGAACTTCAGTGGGAACCTGGCAGCTGGTGGATTAGAACTTGAATCCTCGTGGACCCAAGTCTGCTTCCTTCCACCACTGCTACCCATTTCACTGAAATAAAACGAAATATTATTATTTTCCTATTCATTAATTAACTCATTCATCTTCATCCTCTATCCGTTGCAGGGGCAGCAGTCTCCACAATTGACACCCAAATCACACTGCCCCGTACTGTGAGTCTCCCTAAGTGTCATGACCCCACTGGAAGTCATGTGGGTCGGAGCTTAGAGCACCTCAGTCGCATCCTTCTGATTTGTGGATTTGAACCTGAAACCTCGCATGCCCAAAGCTGCTTCCTTACCCACTGAGCCACCACTGCTGCTACATTTGCTAAGGATTGTACAAAATTTTAATGTAAAAGTGAATTTTGTATTTCACATATCTGGTAATTAAATGAAAATGTACACTGCACTGACCTACACATGGCATGATCGTAGAAAAGAAACATTGATAGATAAATAAAGCTAAATAAAAGGTTTATACTAAACTAAAATTATGTTTATGAATTAAAACATGTTATATGTTCAACAAATAAAGGAAATTAATTTTACTTGGACTCATATATATCACTATTTTTGGTTACTTTAACTAATATCAAATATTTTAGTATCAACTTTTGGAAAAATCCAGCATGGTTGATTGGCCAATTTTATTGAAATGATTATTCGCTGCTCCTTCCTGAGCCCAGTGATCCACACCTGCTGTGTAGTTCTGCCTAATAACAGTGGTGGCGCTGTACTGTATAAGGTACCATCTGTACATAACTTTCAGCGATGATTACGTTCATAAATAAAATACATCACATCCATCAGCTTATCCTAATCTTGAAAATTCCTGAAGTCCAAAGTCACCTGAACGTCACATCAATCTGTTTCTGATAACATCTGACTTTTATAGCCGTCCCAGACTCACACAGTCTGTGTCCTTGTTGTATCGTCTATCACTTCTTTTTTTCCTGCAGTCTCGTCTGCATCCACTCCTCAGCAGATTTAGACCCACACTCCTCCCACTGCCTTTCTGACACAGGTATTTATCACCTGTTAAAGCCGATAATGTTTTTGCCAATGTGCAAATCCTCTCTCGGGGAATAACCAAGCTCAGCCTGGTTGTTGGTGGGCTTACGTAAGCAAACGCCATCCATTACAGCATCATCTATCTTTCACTCCCAGGCTCAGACCTAAGAAGGTTGACTTTATACTGTATCTATATGTGACTATATTGTATGGGTTTTGTTGTAGGAGGTCAATTCCGTTGCGTAGCGTTGACCCATTCATAGGATATTGGTATGTGACCCATTTGGCTGCAGTGATAGAACTGTAAATAATGAAGTCGGTGCAATGGTCCGCACATATTGTCTGACGCAGCAGGATTCACACACTGCTGCACTGAGGACCACACCTCAGCTGGAGGTCACGCCTCTAGCAGCGTTTAAGACCCACCCACTGCAGCAGGCAACACCACCTCTGACTGACGGGACCAGAGCCACACCTAGAGCGAGCCCCTCTCTGTGTAAGGTTGGTTGTTTGGTTGGGTGACGGTACTGGAGCCGTCACAGTAGAGGGTTTTGTAGAAATAAAACTGTCATAGTCTGTTTGAGTTGATCTGTTTCCTATAGTAACTTTACAGCACCTGCTTCCAAGGGACGGATTCTCACAAATACAGTTGTTATAATTGTTTAGGAGACAAAACCTCTTACAAGGAGCAGACCATTTAACAGTTCGTGGCAGGATGTTCTTGACTAGGAAAGAAAAAGTCTTTAAACGGACTGATAATCTTGACTCCCTTGAAATGTTAATTCAAGTGATGAAAACATATAAAATTCATTCATAAAGGCTCCTTCTCATCGTGACATTGTGATACTGACCACAGCATCAGCAGATTGAACAGTGGGCAGGTTTGAGCGCCCAGTAAGCAGTGGGTGGGGACTGTGCCCTGCTCTGTGCACCTCAGCTGACACCAATGCCCGGTGACCTAGTTTAAACCTCCTCAATGCCATCTTTGGGTGAAACATAGATATTGCACAACAACACATCAACACATCAACACAGTTCACAGTTCAGATTTCAAAGTGAAATGGACCACATCTGGCCCCCGTGCCTTAGTTTGCCCATGGTTGGTCTTGTACATGTAGAAATAAACAACATAGCTGCCCCAGCAGCACAGAGTCCCGGGTTAAATTTCCAGTTAATTTACCACATTCTTGATAATGTTAATCCTCCATTGTGAGTCGCTTTTGACAGAAGTCACTTGTGAATGCATAAATGTAATTGTAAAATGGAAGGTTCCCTGAGCATAGCACCATCCTGACCCACATAACTTCCCAGAAGGCTGACAGTACGGAGCAGTGTGATTTATGTGACCGTCGTGGAGACTGCTTTCCCTGCAACCTAGGAATGTACAAATGGATAAAGATGAAGGAGTGATTACATTGTAAAATGTAAATCAACCAACTCTCAGTCGACTACAACCACTAAAATGTTTTTTTTTTTCCAAGTACAATGAAAGTTCACCTGTTGGAGTCGTCACAGTGATTTGTGTTCAGACAGACCTTGATGTTTCACTTTGATTTATGTGACAACCTCCCAGTGCAGCAGATGAAGGCTGGAGACCTTGGATTTATGGACAGATGATAAATACAACACATGTCGTTTAAAGGCTGTCGTGTAATTTCAGTTTCACGCAGGTTTAAGTGGTTTGCATTTAATCGGTCATCCAGTTAATAAAATAACCTGAGGATTAATGTGAAAGAAAGGCTGTTAAAGTTTTACATGGTCCAAGAGTGCATGTGATGAATGGACTGAAAGAGAGGATAAAGCAGGATATACCTGAAAGTTTGATTCGGATCCAAAAAAGCATCAGGGAGATAATCCAGTCTTAATTCACCAAACAGAAGGACAGACCAATGAACAGGGACAATAAAACAATGACACGGACAGAGGTGTTTTAACTGGGGCTCCAGAAGAGACCAGTGAGACTGAAGACCAGCATCAGGTCACAGGAGAGAGTTAGTAAATACATCACCCTAAGACAGGGATTCTTAACCTTTTTGGCACCAAGGCCCAATTTTTTCAGTGTCGAGGGACCTGGGGCCCTAAATAATCGCAGTTTAAAATTTTCACGGCCCTCTAGGGGGCGCTTGTGGCCCAACTTTGGGCCGGGGCCCAATGGTTCAGAATCCCTGCCCTAAGAGAAACGGACATACCCTTCTAGAGGGAATACACATCGAAATGGAATCAATCTGATATGTTGACAATACAGTTGAAAAAACAATGGAATAACATTTTAATCATTAGATATTACAGAAAACTGACCTTATAGTACAATTATCCTGTACTGATTGTCTTTGAATGTTTAATCAGAGTTCTCTAAAAATGTCAGTCATCAAATGTCATCAGCATAAAATTATTTGTAACGTTGATTTCAGCTTTAATTTTCCTCTGAAAAAGAAAATCTAGTAACTCAATAGGTTTTGCAAAATTTGCTGAAATCACCCCAGAATACTGAGACACTGACCTCATCACAAATTACATCATATGGTATTATAGGTTGATATTGGAATCGGAAATAGTTTGGACAATAATGACAAAATATTGGGAAATGTTAATTATAATCATAGCATCATCTCCACCCAAAACCCATCCACCAAACACAGACATTCTCACAGTACGGTGCAGTGTGATTTGGGTGTCAGTCATGGAGACTGCTGCCCCTGAAGCCCAGTAAGATATAAGAGGATGGAGATAAAAGCATGCACCCTTTTCACTTTTGTAAAACAACGTATTCAATTCTTCAAACTAAAAAAAAGCCTCATAAAGACTCTAAAAAAAACTCCATCTCCAGTTTCCTGGATGACAGAGAATCTTCATCGATGTATCATGAATTTAATACCGACCTCTGTTTCTCTTTAGCATCGAAGACCCGCACACACAGTGATTTTTGGTTAATAAATGTCTTTATTTGGCTTTGAGAGGAAGATCACTGCATGAATTAGCAGCACATATACAGTCACAGTTGTACAGCAGTCTGGAAAGAATCTCCACTCTACAGCCTCCCCAGAAACAAGTGAGATGCAGGTGAACAAGTGTTTTATTTTAACTTCAGTCATGTTAAGGCAAGTGTTTTATTATCATATTTTTATTATTCTTATTCTTTTAAATGCACAACAAGCTAAAATTCTACCTCATCCAAAAATAGTCAAGCTCCATGAGTCAGGCCATGCATTCATGCCTGTTGGTTGATTCATGTGTCAAGAAGAAACAGAAGATGACGAAGTGTAACGGGGGGCGAAGTGGCACAAGGAGATACAGTGAAAGTAGCCCTTAAATGTGACTCTGTACCTTAACACTGGGACACCGGCAGCGCCACCTGTCACTTGTCACCTGCAGCCGCAGCTGAGGACTCTCAGTGTCACCTTCTGCTGCCGGACACTCGCAGCTATGACCTTCTTGCTCACTTTACAGCTAAACTGAAGATAAGTTTAGGTAAGGATGGAGAAGGAAAGGGTAGAATGATACAGAAATAATAATAATAATAAAAAAATCAATACGGGAGAAACGATTCTTGACAAATGAATCAATCAAAGGATGGGAGGGTCATTTGTATACTCCAAAATAAATATATATATAGCAGCATCTTATACTCTAAACATTTTATTACCAACTGTCTACCTACTTGTCCTTCTTTTTCAAGCAAATAAAATAAAAGCTCCCACCCTCCCAGCACACTTCTACAGTATATACAGAATTTTCTGAGCTCTGAGTTGCCTTTATCGCAGGGTTGCTGTGAAATGTGGAGACAGAAACAAAAGAGCTGCAGGGTCAGTGGTACATTTCATTGTGTCATGGTGGGATGACATGTCGTGTCAGGTCGTGGGGCGGGAAATGCGAAGCACGTTTCACACACAAGCTGGAACGTTCAGAACCAAAAGAAAAAGCAGATCGACCCGCGTGTTGAGTCGTGAAAAAAACCTCCACTTTACAGTACTCCCCAACTTTTATTGTATGTAAAAATTAAATAGCACCGTAAAAGTTGGAATTGGTCAACCCTTTCGTCATGCTGTCCAAAATCTGTGCATTTCTCTAATAAAGTGTGTGTGCTGACAGGAAATTGTTACTTTCAACCAGGTATTGATTGCTTTTGCAGTGACTATTGATCGGAAAAAAATGGCACATTTGCTGCGGCTCACATTCAGTCGGAAAAACTGATGAAACTCTGTGGCATCATGCTGGCTTACGAGACGTCTTTCCACACACGTGGTGAAAAATTGTGGCAGAGTGTGAAGACGATGTGCAATGGTTTTCTGCCCGAGTTGAACGCAACGATACACTTTTTAGCGCCCTCTAGAACAACTGTTGGAAAAGTCTACTACTGAGTAAACAAGTGTAGGTGTGAATGTGTGTGTTTGTATTTAGTGTGAATGAGAGAAGGAGAAGGGGAGAGATGTTTGTTTTCCTCTTATTGGACACAAAATGCAGAGATTTGCACGACAGCGCAGTACCTTGCATTACCACCAGAGGGCAAAGTCTTGTTTGACAGCTTGTGAGGACATATTTAGGACCAGATATGACTTTTTATCAGGTCCCCTGGATGATGGACAGGATTATTATCTTATCATTTAGGTTAAAATGCGTAATTTTAGATTTCTCCAGAATGTGTGTGAAGAATTAGAACTTTTGTGTTACATTGTGGGTTTGAGGAAGAGTGTGTTTGTTGTTGTGTGTTATGGAAGTGTTTCCACAGTAACAGAGAGCAGAGCGTAACGATATCCATACACATGATGGGTGCTGATGATGATGAGGATGATGACCATGAAGGAGATGTCTAAACAAGCACTTTAACTCTTGCTGGTCTTGCCAGTGGGGCTCTTCTTCTCCTTCTCCTTCTCCTTTTCTTTTTCTTCTCCCTTCACCTTCTTCTCCTCCTCCTCAGCCTCTTCTTCTTCTTCTTCTCCTTCATCACCTTCCTCCTGCTCCTCCCCCTCTTCTCCCTCTTCTCCATCCTCTTCCTCTCCCTCTTCTCCTTCCTCTCCCTCCTCTCCTTCTTCCTCCTCCTTCTCTTCCTCTTCCTCCTCTTCTGGCTCCTCCTCCTCTACCTCAGGTTTGGCAACGGACTTCCTCGATGCACCGAGGGTGTAGCTTCGGGCTGACATGTAGGAGAAGCCAGGATATCCTGACTGGACCATGGCTCCACCTACAGCACTGAGACGGCATTCTTCACCCTCCAGCAACTTCCTGTTTACAAGTAATGGCAAACAAAGGAAGTTTAGTTACGTTAAGATTCGATAATTTTTTTGCTTTTCAATTGACTTCATCATTCATATCTCAGTTACTTAGACTTAGATTTTTTAAGATTCATGTCAGAAACACCAGACTTGTATATTCCATTATTTATTACCTAAACTGAGAGAGAGAACAGAGAACATTGAGTCCTGAGTTTGATTCCGAGAGAAACCACGAGCTTAATAATGTTAATCCTGCTCGGTTTGGATAAAACAATCGTTAAATTCATGAATGCAAATGTGACATTTCCTCATGTCTGACCTGTAGGCAGCAATCTCAATATCCAGCGCCATCTTTACGTTCAGGAGATCCTGGTATTCACGCAGGTGACGGGACATTTCCCCTTTGGTGCTGTGCAGCGCAGCCTCCAGCTGCTGGATGGTGTCCTGCACACAGATGTCATTATTTTGTTAGATAGATGTCATTGGAATCACCCTGAGCGGAGACAGTATTGATTTTTGATACGGTATATGTTTCACGCTACATTGTTCATTATCTCACCTTGTGTTTGTTTTATATCAGATTTCACTGCGTGCTATCAGTGACTGATGGTTTGTAACTCCACCGTCAACAATGGCAGTCTTGGGTTCTTGAACAACACTCACTTACAGTAGAGCTTTCGAGGAGTAATTAGTGTAAAACTAAATATTTATCGAAATGTTAAGACATCTTTTTTTTCTTTATTAATAATAAATAATATAACACACTGAACAAGTCAGTTGGAGTTTTCACATATGTCAAAAGACAAAGTAAATATCTTCTCTCATCCTTATCATCCTCACATAAGGATACAAATTAGGGAAGTCTGGTAATAACGGCTCAATATCAGAATATTAGGTTAAAACTGTAAGAACTCTTATCATAAATAAAGAAACCACATAATGTGATGCCAAATGATCAGAGCCCTTAAAATGGTTCTTGGGATAAACAGCTGATATTAAAGTGAAAGTCACTAGATGGCAGCATTGTGGCTTATTTAATGAATGTCATGCTTGTCGTGCAGTCATGTGAAAAGGTAAATAAATGAATGTTACCAGACCTATCAGTATCAGTTGATATCAAAGTTGGGAATTATTTTTTTAGGGAAATATATCAGCATATAGGATGTCGGAAAAAAGCTAGTATTGGACTTCCCTAAACAAAATGTCTACATATGGTAGAAAATGGAAGTTGTGTTGGGTCATCGTACCTGCAACTCTCCAATTTCACTGTTATGACGGTCCTCCATCTCGGCGATCTGCCTCTCCAGTGCCTCGTTGTGGCCCCTGAGGGCCTCGATCTCCAGGGTGCGGGCCTGAACCTGCCTGCGATACTCGCTCAGCTCCTCCTTGGAATGCTTGATGGCGTCCTGGTTGCGAGCAGCCGCCTCGGTCACAGTGGCAAACTTAGAACGGTACCACTCCTCGGTCTGGACCTGGTTCCTGGCTGACAGGTTCTCATACTGTGCCCGGATGTCCTTGAGGGCAGCAGCCAGGTCGGGTTTGCTCATGTCCATCTCCACTGAAACCTGGACCCAGGAGAAACACATTTCATGGACGTCAGGTCAGAGGAGTCAAGTTAACTTTAAAGGAAGCCAGAAATTAAAAAGTGGATCAACACATAATTTAAATGAATAAATACTAATGTCAGCTGGTCGGTAATGGTGCCCAGCGGTTAAAGAAGCAGGCCTGGGTCCAGAAGGGTTTAGGTTCGAATCCACCAGCTGCCATTTTGCCACTGAGGTGCTCTAATCATAGTACAATCCCAACCCACATAACTTCTAGTTGTCTCACCAACCACGGTAAGGCTCACAGTATGGAGCAGTGTGATTTGGGTGCCAGTCTTAGAGACTGTTTCCGGTTGAGAAGTGGATGAAGATGATTGAATGAATAATGTTAATAGAGAAAGCCTAAAAGTGATGAAGAATAAGTTAGCTATACTATTTATGGTCAAGTTTCAAAATAAACTACAGTTCAAAAAAAACTATTTATAAAATTTCAGGGAAAATATATCAACAATAACCCAAATTATGTCAATTCAACATATAAGTAAATTGAATTAAACCAAACTTTGAGGTTTATTGCTATTTACAGAACACTCAGACTGTAGAGTTTTATGACCGTAAAAGACAACAGTGTTGTTGACCAGCTGGGCCACAGCCCAGTGAAACAGACTGGTGCCGCAGGACTGATGAAGCTACTGCTGACTACGGCTCTTCTCTGGCTGCAATGTCAATACCTTTTACCCCAAACTCCAACCCCCTTCCAACAGGGGAGAGGAGAAACCCCTGGAGGAAATCTGCCTAGCAACCCTCACCCAAAAACCTCAGCTTTCCTGACAAGGCTGCACATCAGCTGTATTGATCCTGGCAGAAGCAGCATCAGGGGGAACACTCTACAACCTTCTCCGACCTTCGGTTGTTTTTGCATTTTCGCTCCATCATGTTTTACAGACAACATTCCTCAGGACTCAGGGCTATTTTTAAAACACCAGTCGATTTAATTGATGGCAACTTAAATTACCTCGGAATCATAACTGATGAATTCCAGAGGGCAGGAAACACGTGAAATATCAGATCTGGGCTGCGAGCTGGTAAATATGGATAGGATACATCCGTTATTACAAAGAGTACAATTAAATGGAACATTAAAACATATATAAACCTTCTTTCTGTCTAGGATGAAATGCAGGAGTGATGAATTTTCATCATTAGATTGGACTGGACTGAGGGCAGAGATATGTGAAATATGTGAGAAATGCCCAGTGGTTTAAGTGTTCACTGAGTCAACGTGAATGGAAAGATATTAATACAACTTTTCCGTCACAGTGTTTTAATCTTGGTCAAATGAAAGTGGGCTGCAGCACTGGCAGAAGTGGGCCACATCCAAATACCTTCTGGTTATTTTAATCCTGTTACCAACAACAGAATATAGAAGATGGATTGAGATGGTTTGGACATGTTCAGAGAGGGAACAGTGGATACATTGGGAGAAGAATGATCCTAGAGATGGAGCTACCAGGTAGGAGACAGAGAAGAGATTGATGGATGCAGAGAGGGAGGACATGGAGGTAGTTGGAGTTAGAGTAGAAGATACAGAGGACAGGGGGAGATGGAAAATGTTGATTCGCTGTGGCAACTCCTGAAAAAGGGACAAGCCAAAAGAAGAAGACCAATAACAGAATATGACATAATATTGTTCTATTCGTATAGATATGATATTTCACGACTCAATTCTTCATTTCTTCTGCCATTTGTCATTAAGTTTATATTTTGCTTTGAGTATTAAATTATTGCCTAAAAAATTAAATTATTGTCCTACAAGTTGTGTTTTTTTTTTCTGTTTGTTTTTGTTAAAGCTGTCCATATTGTGTCTCCAATCCTGTTGACCCGTCGTCATTGTGACGACCACACCCCTGGATTATGCGGATTATTCCTGGTTACCCCGCACCCCCATCACCCCTGCTCCCTCCCTCCCTCCCTGCTCTGCAGCCCCTGCTCACAAACTTCACAGTCAAAGAAGAAGAAGAAGAAAAGTGATTGAAGTTGTGATGGAAAAAAGTACTTGTGTCTAAAGTTTATAAAGAAGTGAAGGGGGAGAGGTCGGGAGGGCGTTTGGTGTCGTGACGTGAATTGTAAGGGGTGAGGGAGGAGGAGGGAGGGACAGCGCCTGGTGCTGAAACGGAACTGCAGTGCCATCACTTATCCAGTGCGGAGGAGGAGGAGGAGGAGGAGGAGGGAGAGAGAGGGGAGCCTTTGCGCCACAAAGGGGCGGGTCCAGACCAGTGTCTCAGACTTTATTTCTTATGTAACATCTATACTTTGGAAACAACTCCAGTCTGAGCTTTTTTTGCAAGAAAGAAAGTTATTAAAATCCGATAAATCCCTGCCAACTGTAAAGGCAATAAACCTACTCTGATCTAAGTGACATTTTTATGATGATGAGAGGAGTCATTTCAATGCAACACACATTAAATCGGTCCATTTAATTATTCCTAGTTTGACTGATTAATTATTAATGCAGATTTTCATGACTCAGCCCATTGTTGATCCAGGATTACCAGAACATTTTCAGAAATAGGCAACAATAAATCTCTCATAATTACAAAAAATCTTCAATATTTAGGGCTCTAAGTGATTAAGATATTGGGAAATAGTTGATTTTTGCCAATATTTGCATGGATTCTCAGATTTCTCCAGTCCAACAAATGAAAATCCAACAAGTGATGTAGCAACAGATGATTAATCAGCATCAACTCAGGTGGAAAAGTTGGACCAACTCTCTCCTCGTGCTCTGTCTGGTTTCGGACCCTGACTGTAATAAAAGACATAAAACACGGTCTGTACCTGCGTAGCCTGGAGAGACGTCTGCAGCTCCTGCAGCTCCTCCTCATGAACTTTTCTGAGAAAGGCGATCTCGTCCAGCAGCGACTCCACTTTCTTCTCCAGCTCCAGACGGGCCAAGGTGGCGTCGTCCACGTCTTTGCGGTAGCCCTTGAGCGCGGTCTCCGCTTCCTCCCGCATCCTGCTCTCCTCCTCCAGCTTCTCCCGCACCCTCTCCAGGGTGTCGCTCATCTGCACGCAGTCCAGGTGCATCTGGCTCTTCTCGTGACTCAGCTCCTCCACGCGGGCCCGCAGCTCCCGGATCTCCTGCTCGTACAGGTCGTGGAGACGCGACGGCTCGTTGTGGCGCTGGCGCAGGAGCGTCACCTCCGCCTCCAGCACTTTGTTCTGCTGCTCCAAGTTGTGCACCTTCTCGATGAAGGACACGAAGCGGTCGTTGAGACCCTGCAGCTGCTCCTTCTCGTTAGTGCGGATGATCTTGAGCTCGTTGGTGACCGCAGTGGACTGAGTCAGGTCCAAGGAGGAGTCCGGCATCATGGAGGAAGAGGAGGAGAAGACGCGGCCGGGTGCCGCTGTCCTGCGGTAGTTGGCGGAGGACATCGGGGCCGGGGAACCGTAGTTGCGGTTGTGGCTGCTGCGGAATCCCGCAGGCTGAAGGCGGGACGGGCTGCTGCCTGCGACCAGACCCACGCGTCCGGAGCGAGGAGCATCTCCGAAGATCTTCCTGTAGGAGCTGCTGGTGTAGATCTCATTGGAGTAACTCATGGTTCCTTCAAGTTCGCGCTGTCCCGCTGCCGTGCACTGGAAGGACACTGGGTGTGAGTGGATCTTAGAGGTGCGTGAGGGTGAGTGTGGGAATGTGCGTGCGTGTGAGAGAGACACAGTGAGATGCGGGGCTGCGTGTGCGGGACAGGTGCTTTTATACAGAGCAGGCGGAGGCGCATCATCTGACGCAGAGGCAGCAGCACCACCAGCAGCAGCAGATCAGGGCGAACCTGCAGAATCCTGTGCAGAAAAGTCTCCACCCTGTGGAGGACAGGGTCGTCAACAGACATTTTCACAGGCTGGTGGAGAACTTGCATGAACAATATTCAGGGTTGTCCGCCCCAAAAAAAGACAAACAGGAAGGAAGTTCGGAGTTATGCGCAGCTCGAGTTATTTTCGTGTATGCTGGTGTTTTGCCCTGTATGGCACTGACGCAAATGCATAGAAATTCTAGAAAAAACTTCATGCACTTGCCTTGACCTGAATGAATGAGAATCTTCATCGACAGGCTATGATTTCCACCTTAAAAGACACGATTTAGGACACTGTTTTGGACACGTGTATACATTGATTATTCATAACATTGTAAAACTGATAAAGATAAAGAGAAACTGCTTCCAATATTTCTCTTCGACTCCACCCAGATATTGAGGTTCTGGTGGAGTTCATGCAAATGACCCATAGGGGTCACACGAAACACGGGGAAATCCATATTGCATCTCTGTCTCAAGTTATGTCATATTGTCAGTCTCAGAGCACAGATGTCAATGAAACAGCAGTTTATAAACAAACTCATCAAACTTTTCTCCATCAGGTCTATTGTCCAGATCTGCAGCTGCAGCAGGCGTAGTAAAACCACATGTGTAAGCCAATTCTAACCCCATCACCGGACTGTCTCATGTTACTCGTGGTCCACTCTGTCCACTGTCACTGCAGCTTTTTTTTCCTTTGCCACCACAGCAGAATGGCAGTTGGGATCGATGAGCGGAGCTGTGCGCTAAGGAGGGTGTTTTCAGCTGCAGCAACCTACGTCCAGAAGCTGGCCTCCGCCTCACTGCAACATCAGAATACAGGATGAGGCCAGCCCTATTCCTCCACCATCCACGTATTCACTGTCTCACCACAGAGGTGGAGTGTCCACCAAACTTCAGTGATGCAGGAGGAGTAGTTCCCTGAATGTCACACTTTTAAACACTTATGGTGGAAACTTTATTGATGATTCATGAATCATCAATAAATCATTTCATCTCTTGGTCTCTTATTAGTTTCCAGGTCATTTAAATTAATCCAATCTGTTTTAGGTAACCGTTTAGCAAATATTTTGGTTCATGTTTTTTTCCTTTTTTTTTTCCTAATGTTAAGGCAAAGTTATTAAATAAACCATCAGTATAAAAGGAAGGAAAGAAAACTCCTTGTCATTGTGACATTGTGATCCACACAACAAAATGTGAACTGTGTATTGAAGTGGACCAAAGTGAACAGTGGGCAACTTTGATGATGCCATGCCCAATGCAACTCTGCAGTGACTGCAGTGGATTCAAACCTGGAACCCGTGTCTGGTTCCTTAACCACTGAACAAAGAATAATAGAATGTAGAATAATATTCTACAAAACATATTATATTTCTTTGTAGAAACAATAATGATTTATTTTTTATTTCTTTCTATTGTTCAGTGTCTATTGGTACTACCAATTCACAGCTAATTAACAGTTAAAATTCTTATTACATGTTTTTGTGAAAATTTGACTTATTAGAGTTGAGGATACAGATGACAGAGTGAGATGGAAATTGTTGACTCACTGTGGCAACCCCTGAAAGCTGAAAGGAAAAGAATGTAATATTAGACTTGGCTGTTGATTATTCTCACCCCCACAGTAAGGCTAAGTGTATGGTGTAGTGTGATTTGGGTGGCAGCTGAGGGGACTTCTGTCACTGCAATGGATAAGCAGATAAAGATTTTGTAGTTGTCTAACACATCTATTGATATTTAGTGAAAATTAGGCCAATCTTAGCTGCTTCAGCTCACAGTCTGGTGCAGTGTGATTTGGGTGGCAGTCGTGGAGACTGCTGCCCCTAAAATTCAGTGATGGAGAAGTGGATGCAGATGAATGATAGAAAGAATGTTGGTTTTCTGGACCATCATTCTGGAACAGAAAAAAAGTTGCATACAAATACGTTGTACAAGTAATTCCCTTCAGCCCTTTGAAAGATTGGGAATTCAACATGCAGACATTTTATTCTAACACTGCTTGAATCCATTCCTCTCTCAGCAACAGAAAACAAACGTGGTGGAATCACAGTGCTGGGTTGTCGCTGACCTTGGTGCTGATTCAGGCAACGCAGGACCACGCCCCTGCAAAGCTGAGAACTCACACACCCACAGTGACAGGACTGCAGCCTCATCACCACTACAGCAAAACACAACACAACACAACAGAGCGGTCTCTCCCTGTTATTCCTGGTTTTCCATCTGACGTGGAATCACTCACAATAGTGGGAATATACCAGAAACATGTCTGATGTATAAGCGTTTTAATCAGACTGAGATGGATCGATTCTTAGGAACAAGCACTTGAATATATTTAGAAAAAAATCAACTTTTAATCAGTCATGCCCATCCACTTATCCATTACCAGGTCACTGGGGGAAAGTCTCCACGACTGCCACCCAAATCCCACTGCACCATACCGTCTGCCCTCTCCTGTGGGTGGTGAGACCAGTGGAAGTTATGTGGGTTGGGACGGTGCTATGATCAGAGCACCTCAGTGGCTGCTGCTGGATTCGATTTAAATTTTAGTTACCGATATAATTTTGTGTTCTACTTGTTGGCCACTAGAGGCCAGTACATACCATCTTCAAATGTGCAGTAAATCTGATGATGTAATGTCTTTGGCTGGATTACTAAGAAATAAAAATGCACATAGATGCAACCACGACAGTTCACTTAATGGAAGTAGAAAGTAGACGTTTTTATAATTTAAGAAGTTAATATTATTAATATTTATATGTTTATTATATATTTGTGGAATTTAAAGTAAGTAACTAAGATAGAAGTAAAAGAAGTAGTTAGATAAAGATGGTCTGGACATGTTCAGAGGAGGGACTGTGCATACATTGGTAGACATGGAGGTAGTTGGAGCTACAGTAGAAGATACAGAGACCAGGGGGAGATGGAAATTGTTGACTCACTATGGCAACCCCATAAAAAATGACAGACTAGCAGCAATAATGGCAATCATTATAAAAAAAATAAAATATTGAATGTTTAAAACATCATAATTGATCTATAATAATAATAATAATAATAATAATAGTTGCCAGTGGTGGCCTAGTGGTTAAGGAAGTGGACTTGGATCCACAAGGTTTCAGGTTCTAATGCACCAGATGCCAGGTTGCCACTGAGGTTGTCTGAGCATAGCAACGTCCTGACCCAAGACTTCTGTGGGGGTCACTCACCACCCACAGGAAGGGTCACAGTATGGTGCAATGGGATTTGGGTGTCACCAGCTAACCCTGCAACGGACAAGCTCATGAAGATGAATGAATAAAAGGTACTACATGAGAAAGGCCGTAAAAATATTTTAATCAAAAGGCCAATTGTTGGTACCACAGACAGGCCATAACCAGTGAATGAAACAGATTTATCTCCTCACTAGTCTTCAGTAGATATGAAACACACTGCACCTTTATTTCTCACTGCGGTGACACATGCCATTGAATGTACTCTCCTCTGTCCCCTTCACTCCTCAGTCTCCCTGTCCCCTCTCTACTGCTGCGTGGACATTTCTCTCTCATTCCAGTGATGGCTGAGCCACGTGTATTATTTATTCTGACGCAACCAAACAGTGGCTGTAAACAAACAGGACTGCAGCTGACAGCACCAAGCCCATGTGTGCTGACTGACTGCAAATTGAGGTCACTTGTTGGCAGTGGCGCTTTAACACCACACAGCAGGTAGAGGGCGCTGTTTACCCAGCAGCAAGGAGAGGAGAGACGAGGAGATCCAGGCTCACAGGCAAATGGAGGAACGAGGAGAAGGTTGATGGAAAAATGTCCTCCAGAGCATTTGTTGTGTTGAGTTCTTAATTGAAAAGGAAACGTATTCGGTTGAGTAATAGTAATAATAGTAATAAACGTTGGACCGAAGAATGTAGATGAGAGGGAGAGGAAGGATGTGATATTCGTTAACTGAGATATAGCACATCTATACTCAGCTATGCTAAAGCTATACTGGACTGGTTTAGGTAGGCTATGCTATGCTAAGCAACACTATGCTGAGTTTTACTCGACTGTACCATGCAGATATGATAGTATAGTGATGTATTATAAAAGAAGACTGACAATAAAGAATATTCTTCTAGAGTATTGCTAATAAAAATAACATTGGATACAGTAGTCTCAAATTCAATTACTATACCATACTTATAGATAGTATTTATTCTTAGTAATGTATGTATTTACCTCATATATTGGCAGGAATATTTCTATAAAATTTCTTATAAACAAATACTATTACACAGTAAATGGAAACTGGACTAGTCTTATGTCCAGCAATAATAGTGATTGTAGTTTTCCCCAGGTTATTTACCCTTGGCTGCGTGGGTGGACCAGGACACACATTGTCTTTCTGTTTATGGTCTCTAATACTGTGTCACCACATTAGTGTTGGGTGAGTCAAAGCATACAGTATTATTTATTTACTGCATCTACATCCTCCACCAGGTGGGACTGCATCAGTATATTAAAGGGACAGCCAATGAGATATTTACTGGTGACATATACAATATACTACGATACTCTTCACAACAGTAAAATGAACTGCAGTAGAATAAACTACACAGCACTCTATTGCACTACATTGTACTAATGTTGTACGATATGCAATAAACAATCCTTCAGAAAAATAAACAAGGGTATACTGTTATATGGAAGAGACGTTGCCCCCATCAATGTGCTCTAACCTCTTACTGCTCCAACCACCAGCACCAGCACCACTGCTGCAGAAGCCACTCTGGGTCTCTGTGGTTTCACCTCAGAGACTCATAAATACTGTAACTATTGCTCCACTCTGGCCACTGTTATACCAAGATGGCGAAGTGCACCAAAGCAGTCTCCTTTGTCCATGACATTGGACTGACTATACTTTACTCGACTACACTATTCTATAGTATACAATGTTATTCTATGCTATATTGTACTTTACAACACTATACTACTGTATACTACACCTATGCTATACTGTGACATTCTATACTATACTTAACTATACTATTTTTACCATACCTGGCTATCCATAAATTCCCAAAGGACACTACCAAGGGATGATGATAAAGTTCTATCTATCTATCTATCTATCCATCCATCCATCCATCCATCCATCTATGCTATACCATACAATAGTGCACTATTCTATTCAATAATATACTAAACTATACTATGTTATAATATACTGTATTACACTAGTTTCTAAACTACACTATACATTACTATATGATAAATACATTAGCTAGTACTACATTATACACAAGCTATAGAATGATATACTGTGCTTTATTATACTATAATGCAGTATAACAGTATTATGCTATGCATCAATAAAGTTACATTTAATTTAATTTATACAATACTATGCTTTGCTATACTATACTGTGGCATTCTATACCATAGTACACTATAATAGTCACTGCAGTATACTGCAGTGTAGTGTGTTACATATTTCAATCTATTCTCTATATCTCACTTTTTATATTGGATCCCTGGCTGAAAATGTTAATGTTGCTGTTGAATCTCCACTGTGGTCCAAACGCTCACACATTCTCTTCACACTCTCCAACACTCTCACGGCTGCGGCTCTGAAACTCTTTGTTCCTCCCCCTCCAGTTCTTTGATATGCCAGGTGTTTATTCACCAGCACTAAGCGAGTGTTTCAGTGAAGAGCCTTTCGTCGTGTCACGTACAGGACACTCAGCTCGTGGAGCATTTGTTTTGTCTTAGATCCACAGATCTTGTATGATATGCACTCTTCACTCTGGTCCCCTGAGACCCTCCTATCCCTGATGTAGATGATCTCCTCCATCTGTTGCATGGACACTCACACATGCAAAACACACACACACACACACACAGACACTGTGCCTTGATCTAAGCCGTCATCTGTGATGGTGTATGATCCTCTGTGGCTGCTGTCACTCAGCTACTTCCTGTTTCGGACAATGTTATTACACATGGGACTTGACTACAGAACTGGGGTCACTGTGGAGAAAGATGGAAAGATTTTGTGACGGGCAGGTACTTCCTGCACCTGCAGTTACCACTGTGGAAGTTACTCCCACAGTTACTCCCCACTGAGGGTGTAACAAAGAACATATACTTTTCTGCCACAAGCCCCTGGCAGATATGTATATGCTGTAGTACCACACTATGCATTTTTATTTCGTTTTACGACATAGAGTATAACTATACTACGGCTGGGTCCCTTGGGTGAGGGTGTCTGTTGAGAGGCCCAAAACACCTGATGAACCTAGGTGTCAACACTGATGATGTGTCTTAAATTGCACAGATGTGTATTTTTTTAACTGTACTACATGATGACGTACTGTACCAGAACATACTATTTCTTATTAATCTATAACATTAGTTTCTTGAATTGTACCTTACTATACAACAATACAGTATATTACAATATACTACACTAAATCATACCATACTATATTATACTGCTCTATATACCATACTACAATACCATATGAAACCATACTAAAATATACTATACTGCATCATACCATGGTACGTTATGGTTTGTTTTACAAACAACACTAGTTGTTGTATAATGGTGGGTTTTTTTTGTGTGCGTGTCCTAACAGTGGGTTCACTGAAGACCACAGGTGATTCATCGATCAGTCCTCCAAAAGCACAAAGATGGATGAGCTAGCTGCAGATAAGCTACTGGATTGGACTAATCTGAAGAGGAAGGACACGGTAAGGAGATGGTCAGCTGGTGTCTGATCCTCAAACAAACACCCTTCAAGTTGTGTCAATAACAGCTATATACACAGAAGCAGCATCAGTTAGACTGTGTCAACAGTTTCAGTGTAAATGTTATGTTTGACTACAGGTTTAAGTTGCAGTGTTGATGAATTTATGGCTATCTTTAATCCAAATGTTGCTGTACATGATTCTACTATAGGTTTTAAAACGCTATTAAAAAGGTCTGTCTCTGTTTACCATTGGGATCAGGCCTGAAAATATTAATATTTCTCAGAAACCGTTTAAATTTATTGTTGTATTTCATTTTGTACCAAATTACAATCTACAAACCCCTAGTTTTCTGGTTAACGTACAAACTACATATTCACACTTTTATTGTAGTTCAACATTGCATTGTAAATGTCTGATGAGGCATATTGTTAGTCCAGATGGTGGAGACAATCCGTAACACACATGGGCAAATGGCTGTTACCATGTTTGACCAGTAGGGGCTCTGTCTCAAACATGATCACAACGGCAGTAAAGATGACAAGAATTGTTTTAATACCGGTTTTATTTCTACCCGCCTCCTGCTCTTTGACAGAAGGGATGTGAAATGGCTATCCAGAAACCCTCCCCCTTTCTTCTCATTCTCTGGCATTGTATTAGTGTGTGTGTGTGTGTGTGTGCGTGTGTGTGTTGGTTATTGAAATGTATCAGATGGTCATAATCATAAACCCTGGGATTTGGCCAGGAAATTACTGGAAGGTTCCTAAGCCAGTGTGGAGTGTTTTTTTTTTTCATGTGATAAAAATAAATAAACCTCCTCATTACTATCTATTTAATCTCCCTTTTACCATGGACATTAATTTGTGTGTAAAGGATAGATGGGTGGTGCGACAAAAGCTCTCAGTTGTTCTCACGCTATAATTACAGCAGAATAAAGACAAGGATGCACAAGTTGGTAGGTAAACAAGGGTTCCAAATGTTTTATTCCTTTAATATCACTGGCAAATAGAAACTGCTGCTCCACAATTGATTTCCAAAGGTTACTTTTCTTTCCCCTTCTTTCTCGCATTAGTATTAATTTTCCTCCATGTCCAAATTCTCAAATTCTTAAAAAGTGAATGCAGAAACGTCCATCCTTCGATAACTGTCCAACGTACAAACATTTGGCCTTCCAGTGGAGAAAGGTGGCAGGTGATTATGAAGGTGATTTTCGATGATGACGATGTATTGAAGCTGAGATGCATCTGTGTGTGTGTGTGTGTGTGTATGCATAAAAAGCACCACAATGAAAAGGAACAACCCAGCCAGTGAGTTCGATAGGGTCGTGAGTTTGAACGGGGGATATGGTGAACACCTCACCACCCACTGACACACGGACCAGTGCTGGCTGGGAATCCTTTGTGACACAAGCATACATATCAGGTTTTAAGGCATTGACAGCCACCTGGTTTGTAAGGACAGAAGTATCAAAACAAAGAAAATAAATAACAAATACAAATACACGTGAAGATAAGATTTCCCTGGTGCTGAAATCCTGTAGCTTAAACAACTGGTCTGACTGTAGTCTTGTTCTTATTAGGAGATTTCCACATCTGCTTCTCAAGGCAGGTGTCAGGAGCACCAGGGAGAAAGGTAATTATGTGTTATTACACACACAGGCATACATATTGTGTGTGTGTGAGTGTGTGTGTGTGTGAGGGAGTCACTTGTACAAATAGGGGAATGCAGACACTAGGACTATTACTATTTTTCAGAAATGCAGCTCAAGTAAAACATGACAGAAAATGTCAGACTTGTGAAGAATTTTCCCCTTTTTTTGGACATGTAAGTAAAATGTATCTATTTAATCAAAACTTTGCCGTTATTGATCATCTGCTCTGGTGTCTGCTAACGCCTTGGCAGTAAAAGCAAGCAACTTCTCCCTCTCTTGCAGGCACAGAGGCATCGACAGTCTTTGAGGAGCCCTACAGTGAAAGGCACTGATTTGGGGGTTGTCATAAATTTGATTTATGCCTCCTTTCCAGACCCTTTGGTGTCATATTTGTTCAGATGTATAATGACACTAAGCAGTGTTCAAAAAGGTACAATGTGCAAGCATAGAGGCTACAAGAGCTCACAGGGCACTACAACACATCAAGAAGGACTCTTGAAGCTGCTTTTTCAGGTTGAGGGTGTCGCAAAATATCGTTCCACGGGCCGCGAGTTTGAGACCCCTGCTTTAAATGTACAATAGGCCAGTTTTCAAACATTTCAGGGTGGAAATTAATCTTGTACGATTCTTGGCAAGAACAAATTAGAGGTGACTAATGCTGTTGGTTGTTATGATTAGCACTGCACTTGAACACAGAAGCCTAAATTTATTTCTTACCAAATTTGAAATTTGAGCAAGTAGTAACAGCCCTGTCACACAAAAAAATGTGCACACGGATCGGTGGAAGACAGGCAACAGGCCGTGGATGAAACAAAGGAGAAAACAAGGGAATCAAAGACAGATATTAATGCTAACGTTCATAGGCTAAATCTTCGTTGACTTGTGTTTTGACTTTTTTTTTTGCATTTTCTTAGTAAACAACTCAACATAAAACATGAACAAAACCACTCTAAACATTTTTTTTTTCTTTTTACTGCCCACCCTCTACCACCCAAAGAATTTTCTCTCTGAAGACAGTGTCGAAACACACACATACGCACGCAGAAAACTAACCATACTCACTGTATACACATGCACACACAGACAGATGGCGCCCCAGCGATCACATCTGCCCACTCACACCTACATTTACCCTTTAGTTCCCCTAGTGTCGCTACACGTTCCCTCTCTCTTTGAAAAGGATAGGATTCATAAAGATGAAGAGACGAAGCAGCATTCCTTTTAAATATATATATATGTATATAAATTCATACATATATATATACATACATGTACAAATTATATATTTTTCTCTTTTTCTTTGTTTTTGTCTTTTTTTTTGGTCTACAATCTTCATGCTTATACACAGATTTACTGTTGACAGGTGTAGTCTGCTCATCAATAGGCTTCCATCCCAACCTTTGCCCTACATCCTTGTCTGACAGGTTACAATGTTACTAATAGGGTTCTAAAACCAACAAGCAAAGACAAAGGAGTTTTCGTTCCTCCACCAAAATACAGTGAGCTGGTTTCACCACAAAAAAAGCACCTGTCAGCCAGCTCCTCTACCCTTTTTTTTCAAATTCCCATTTTTAACTTTTCTGATTTTTTTTGTTCTATTACCTCTTGCTTGTACGGCAAGATGGCTTTAAAAGAAAGCTTACAATTTGAATAAATCACAGGGGGAAAATAATTAATCGCCAATACCACTGTGCCGATTTCTGAGCAGACAAAAAACCCTCGAGGCACAAGAGACGTCTCTAAATGTTTTCTATAGAGTGACTAAGCTGTGCAAACAAACTACACATATGAAACTTTTCATAAACCTCACAAGAAAAACATGGGCTAGGACTAATTAAATATATTTATATATATATATATTAATCTATATATTTAGTATATGTAATAAATACATTTGCTGATAGACATAGAGATCTTTCTGTAAACTATTTACATTTAAATGTTTACTTTTTTGCAGAAACAATAAATAGCTATCAAGGCAGGACGAAGGAGTGAAAGTCTGTGATTTTTTTTTTTTTTTACATTTGGTGCTTTTCAGAGTTGAACACAAGAACAAAGTGTATTCCCACTGAAAAGTTAACACTAGTCATTCTGCCGGGCAACTCAAACTGAGCCCCACTCCCTATGAGTCACCAGCAGGAACATCAACTTGTGGGAGGCGATGCTCCAGGGCTCACCCACCCGTCCTGTCTCTACAAAGTGGAATGTGCTCCAGTCTCTCGACTGCTCGCGGTAGATGCCTTCTTCCCTTTCTCCTCCCTTCCCTCAAATGTATGGGCCAACAGGGCAGTGAAGTATAGTAACATTGTACAAAAATGTACCAGCACCTGCCAAAAATGTACCAGCCTTTGGCCTGGTGGCTGGTGATCAACGGTGTCCATACTTTCTTGTGACAAACACACGTTAGATTTAAAAAAAAGATGCTGTTAAAAATAAAACGCCACCGTCATCAGAGAGAGATAGACAGAGAGAGGCAGAAAACATCTAACCCTGAACCCACCCTCAACCTCCCGCAACCCCAGACTCTTTCACAATCTCATGCTGCACTATTTTTTTTTCTTTAAAACTTACTTTCGCATCTGAGCTGCAGGCTAGGACGTAGAAATAGACAGGTGAGTCCCCAGGTTGCCTGCTAAAACCTGGCTGCTAAAGGACGTATTGCTGCGGGCCCCAAAGATTTGGATGTAGTGTCCACAGAGTCTGCTGCACCACACAGCAGGGGCAGGGGGGGCAGAAAACTGACGGATGTCAAACACTCGCTCATGGCAACAATCAGTGCTGTGGCTGCAGTAGGGGGTTATCAATGGTGGGCGGGGCTCCGTGTCTTTAGGATACAAGTTGGGAGAAAAAGACAACCCAGTTCTCGTTGACCACAAAAAAGACTTTTAAGTGCAAATGACCATGCAAAGATGGTTGTCGAGTGAGCACGTCATGTCAGCGTCCCTTCAGACACAACTCCGTCTTAGGAGTGATGGACAGCTGTGTGTCTGTACTAATGTATGTTTCAGAGCAGGCATGTGCAAACCTTTTGACCCGCCGGTCATAACTGGTCCTAAAATTGGACAGCGGGGCCGATGGGAAAAGATAGACGGAGTGTTTGCGTGAACTAAGATATGGCAGGTAAAAATTATACTTAAAGAAAAAAATACTAAAATGTTTTTACTCTGCTCTCTGCCATCTATAGGTAGAATATGGGCATTGCAGGTAAAAGGCAGAAGTGTCATCACAATACAAACCAATTATAGAATTTGGAGAAGTTTGACAGGACGGATGTACCTCAGTTTGCACATGCCTGTCTTACAGGGTGTGATGCTTGTGCACGCGTGAATGTGTGCATGTGTGTGTGTTGGGTGAAATCTCTTGAAGTTCTTCCTATGGCTCTTGAGGCATAGAAATGGAGGCAGTGGGATATTGTGTGGTAACATTCTCTGGCTGAAAGTTGCGATTTAGACGGATTGGATGGGGGGTGAATGAGGTTGAAGTGCCTACGTTACATTTCTCACTCTTTTGATTGGTGCAGAGCAGAGCGAGCAACACCCATTAGGACTGACCTCTGATGGCAAAGTAGACAAAGGCGGGTGTCGTGGGAGGAGGATCCTCCGACTTGGTCAGTCATGGTGAAGAGGACAGACGAGGAAGGGCGAGGAAGGTAGGACGAAAAAACATAGGGAGTGAGGTGTAGGCGGGAAGGAGGACCCGAGGTGGGACGGAATAGACAAAGAAAAGGAAGGGTAGCGGGTGCTGGGTCATCGTGACCAGTGCTGTTTTATAGGCTGCAGCCCAGCTGCTTGGCCCTCTCCTGAGTGTCCTGCAGACGCAGCAGGCTGGCGCTGGAGTAGCCCTCGTCACTACAGCTGCTGCGCAGACTGCCTCGCTCATCTCCTGAGTCGCTTACGCTGCTTGTGCTCCACTCCAGGTCACCCAGCAGGTAGTCTGTCCCCTCCACGTCCACATCCAGGTCTTCTGTTGTCACAAAGAGGAACCCAAACGAGACAGGTTAGAAGAAGAGATGGTTGTGCAGTGAAGCAGATTTAAGGCAGTTAGAAGATATACGACAGCGCCCACCTTGGTCTGAGTCCGACTTCTCCGAGGACACGGTGGAGCCGGTACTGTCCATGCGGGTTCTCTCCACGCCCAGTTGCTCCAGACGCCTCCTCAAGTGTCTCTGCTCCCGCTGTAGCTGCTCTAAAGTGTGCTGAGCTTTTCTGTCGCTGTCCTCCAACCTCTGCAACACCACGAGACAGGAGATGACACAGAAACAATTAGGAGGAGCCCTTCAAAACAATGCTCAGCTCCTCTTATCAATCTCTTCAGCAAACACCAGCAACACACTTATCAACACACAGCACTCATTATTAGCAGTGTGCTTCACACGCAGAGACCTTGATGTGATCTTTGGCCTTCATCAACAGGCTGAGGGTGGTGTGCCTGTTGGCCTCTGGTCCTAGGGGAACGAGAGACTTCAATCGCTCTAGACAAAGTCGTAAATGTGCCCGTCTGCAGAAAAAAACAGTTGAAACAAGAAAAAACGATTAATTACTCATTTACAATTGATTTAATTGAAGAAGTGGAAAGTGAAACACATTAAACAGGACGTTCACTCTGGTAATTTGGCATTTACCCAACAGTCTCAATCAGGGCCAACTGACAATTACAATAAAATGCACTTCCTTTTGGTAACATTCTTTAGATCAGGGGTGTCCACACTTTTTTGTCTTGTGAGCTACTTTTCAAATGACCATATATTCACCTATATAAACTGGATATCTTACTCTCTACATTAACATAAAACACATGTTATATTATACTACTCTCACTTTAGCCCAGTGATTATCATCTTGAAATAGAATTTCTCTAGTTTTTATTACTAATATGTTTTTATGTTGTTTGTTCAGGATCTACCAGCATCTACTGGTAGATCCCGATGCACCTATTGGGCACTCTACTTTAGAGCGCCAGAAAAATAAATTTATTGTGCTTCTTGTATTTTTCTCTTGTTCGTTGCTGTACTGCTGCTGAAACCATAATTACTGAAGGATACTCCTGAGAGATTAATAAAGTTCTACCTATCTTGACCAGATATTTCTTTGTAATCTGTCATTCATTAAAAAAGGGGTTTTTTTGTCAGCAACTGGACTTCTTCTTGGAGTTGAAAGTTTCATTCCTCAACTGAGGAACTTCACCAGTGTCTGGTTGTTGTTGGAGGGAACTCTAGTAGTTCTACTCCTCTAGATCACTCCCTTCACCACTGGAAAAGGTGTGAAGAATTGTTTGGACAGTTGTAACAACGACTCCCATTCACATCAGGACACGTGACAGGAAAACTGCTCATCAGGGGCAGTTTCTGTCTAACAAGGTATGATCAAAACAACTCTTCACACCTTCATCCAGTGGTGAAGTGATTGGTCTAAAGGAGGAGAACAACTGGTCTAGAGTAGAACTACTGGAGTTTCCTCCAACAACAACCAGAAACTGATTAAGTTCCTCGGTTGAGGTCTTTCAAGTCCAAGAAGTCCAGTTGCTGACAACTAAAATCTTTTTGGTTATCATGACATGGATGAATGAGAATCTTCACAGATGGTGCGCATGTTCACTCACAAACCCAACCATACACTCATTCCTGGTCTTGGTCAAAGTGTTTTTCTCCCTTTGATATATACATGTGATTCCCTGTGATGTAAAATTAAGCACATTTCCAAACACATTTTCATTTGCCAGCATGTGTCCTGCTGCATCTCCAGGGCTGTTAACATGTATCACATCAATAGAAATAGGTTTTCATTTCAGCCGACACAAACACTACAGGTCAGACAAATTACGTACCAAGGACACCCCATTAGCACGAGGTGTAAACACACCTCACTCATCTACAGCACAAAAGAAACTTCAGCCTTGGCCAACGCTGACTCATCACGTTGGACTGAGTATCACTTTTCTTTAGCTGTTCCCTCTGGAGACAAAATGCTCCTTTGGCTGCTGAAACGCACACGTGAACCAGAAATAGGAATATCAGGTCGCTCCTTCACAGTCACATGTCACTGCAACCTTGAGGTCAATAGATAAAAAATGTCAGCTGAACGCAAAAGGCAGAGAGCGATGTTTCAAGACGCAAAACTAACCTACGACACAAGATGTGATTATAGTCAGGTTGGACTGATGAAAAAAAAAACAAAGACAGAAATGGTGCCGCAAGGACAAGAATGCAAAAAAGAGGCGGGGCATGTAGTAAAGAAGAGGCTGGAGTTTACGGAGTGGTTGATAAAGACGTCTGGCAGGACGGACAAAGAAGGAAATATGATGTGTGTCACTCGAATGTCGTCAATTATGTTAACATGTCTCCAGTCAAATTAATCATCCATTATGGCTTCCTTGAAAAGACATTGTAAGGAGGTAAACAATGTCCACCAACCAGTAGAAGGGTTACATCAGTAATGACAAAAGATCCTGCCATATCAGAAAAAAATGAGTAGAAAATCTAAAGCACTAACAAAGAGTTAAAGAATGAATATAATGGTCAGCAGAGCTAGCTCTGTCCTGGGCTGGTGGAGGAGGTCAGAAAGAGGAGGACACTATCCAGGCTTTCTTCAATCAGGGATAACTCCACCCACCACTACAGACCTGAGCAGCTCCTTCAGCACGAGGCTCCGGCACCCACAGTGGAGAAAGGAGCGCTACCGCAGGTCCTTTATTCCTTCAGCAGTTAGACTTCATAACACCTTCAATTTTATTTCTACTTATATTTTTAATTACATTTTCCTACTTTTTCTATTTTATTATTATTGTTATTCTTCTAATTTCGGATTTTGGTGGAGCTACTGTAAAAAGTGTGTTTCCCCCTCGGGTGATCAACAATAAACTATTCTATTCTATTCCAAGATAAGGATGGGTCTGGAACTTTCTCATAAATGCCATAATGTCAACATTTTCACATTTGATTCATTCAAAGCTGATTTATGAAGCACTGAGGAACTCAAGCATTTAAAAGAAAAAAAAAACCCATCATAAGGGACACGGATCAATACACTCGTGTTTTGTCTCTCTCCGTGTATGACTGTGCTGCAGCTCTGAGCTGGCAGATGCTTGAGCTGCAGTGGTGGGAGTTTTGTGACCACTTGACCTCTCTGTTGCACAACACACACCTCCAGGTCCAACCTTGGTGTTTTCTTATGTATTTGTGGTGATTGAGCGAGTGGGCGTGAGTATGTTAGCTTCCTCTTGAACAGTGAGTTATTCTGGTAGCTGGGGGCAGCTTGGATGAGTGGTCAGTTTTTTTTTATTTGGTAAAGCAACAAGGCAGCACCACAGAATCACAGACAGGTACGCTGTTATAACATGGTATAACATGGTCAAACTTCAGCAATAATAGATGCCTCAGCTGATCAGATCTTGGACACAATTCTGATTCAAATCTGACATTTTGTCCTCAGGCATGAGATTCCAGATGTTCGAGACTGGTAATAGAATATTGGTCACAATGGGTTAATTAAATTTGGGAAGAGAGCTCAGGAGCAATTGGAAGAGTATTGCACAGGAGTCAAACTCAGGCCCGGGGGCCAAATCTGGCCCGCAGTGTAATTATATTTGGCCCACAATATCATACCAAATATGTACCCACCTGTATAAGAAGTAATATTTAGTGATAGGATTTGTAGTATTAGCGACACATGGTCTATGTTATAACACAGACATTTCATTTTTTTTGTTTTATTTCAGTAAAAAAAAACATTAAAAGGATCTGGGAAGGATAAAAATAAAGGCAAATATCACTGATGTGAATTTTATTTTAAATTTAATTAATCAATTCAAGTGTTGATAATATTAAGCGGCTGTTCCAGATTCAATGTTCCCAAAAATCAACATTTAATCAGTGATATCTTGCTAAGAGACCCTAGCACAGTCCCTGCTTTTACTATGTGGAGAAGTGAAAATAATTATAGTTTGTTTTTCAATATATATTGAGTTTGGCCCGTGACTTCAACGTTAAGTTTTTAATTGTGGCCCACTGTGAAATTAAGTTCAACACCCCTGTAAGATTATGTGAATAAGATAAATGACATGTCAAGGATTGGGCGCAAAGGCTAAAATGCTTTAAGACTTTTAAATTGGACAAGTTAGAAAGGCCGTATTTAAAACCCTACATGCTCCTGGGCCATAGTTTGCCTATGTCTGCCCTAGACTATGTAAATTTGAGCCTAATTGTTTATTTGAATAAAACAAAAGAGACCTATTATTTTAGCCCACTTATCTCAATCACAATCAAACGCACGGTAATGTTTAATGGATATAATTTAAATGTATAGCTGGCGGCAACAGATTTTTTACACCAGAGACATGTTGCTACATGTTGGTTAGAGTTAGAAGGTGCCTGTCAGGTGATTGAGTCCAAAGGTCTTGCAGCTGGATGTGGTTGCATAACATGGAAATGCCCTGGTCTGTGTTGCTGTGACATAATAAGAGATTACCGGGGCTGGTTAAAGTTTGTTTAACTACTGAAGAGCAGCAGACGCACAGAAACAGACCTGGTCACATGTTGTCTGAGAAGGAAAACACTGCAGGCGTGGAACAAACCCACTCAGCAACAAGTTATACTGGTTCACTGTGTCAACAGGTGAGTATGGACAGTCCATGTACACAGACCTCGAGCTATAGGTTGGTATGCTTACAGCTTGACTTTTTTTTTATGTATACACGTTGTATAGACATGCCTGGACATGTACGTGCGTGTGTGTATCTATGCATATTTTTTCAGTTTTTCCCCTGAAACCAAATTTAAATAAAATGTTTACAACGGACCTCTCAAAAATAAATACTCCTATTCCAAAATGACAATCACTTTTTCCTTTTATTTTTAATTAGCTTTGTTGAGTATTATGAGGAAGCAACCAAGACTCAGAGGGGATGCTTATTTTGGAAATAAAAAATGTCCATCTTTAAGGATTTTGGGACAGTGAATTATATCAAGTTATGACTCTGCCCTACTTGCAGCACAGCATAATCAAAACCATATTTTATTTTATTTGTCAGTGACCTGAATGTGCAACAAAAAGCAGGTGCACTGGAACAAAAACACTAGACAAGATATGACTCATTTCAGGGAGGAATATTGAATTTGTCTATGAGAGAAATCATAATTTACAGCTCTGAACATCGACTGGCTGGCAGTGGCCATGGTTATATATATTTGAAAAAAAGGTGTCAGTTTTTTTTTTTTAACTGGTTTTTCTTGTCTGAGCTTTGGAATTTGGATTTTAAGTTATGCTTTGAGTCCACCTGAAAAAAGTAGGATGTGCAGAAACTTGTTACACCGATAGAATGGTGCTGTTCTTTACAGCTCGGGATGGTTTCCCTTCCAGTGAACCATAACCTACTAAAAGAAAGAAATACAACTAGGTCAGTGTGTTGCTCTTTGCTGAAGCGGCTGTCAATCAGCCTCTCTCTAACCCTCTAACCTCAAAGTAGTGAATCCCTGACGACTGGTGTGAGGACTTAGATGGAAGGTGTGGCTGGGGCCGGACGAAAACCAACAACTGTGCACTCTGAAGTCAGAGTATTAGTAAGATAGTTAGATAGATAGAACTTTATTAATCCCACGGGAAATTATGGTTCCAGTAGCAATATAGCACCGAACAAGGGATAAATAAAATAAGAACAAAAAAAGATACAATAAATACAGGCAAGGTTAGAATCGAGGTATGTAAAACAAGAACATGGGGTTGGTGGCTGTTAATCGATCAGTAGGTTAGTAGAATATAGATAAGTTGGTTAATGTTGGTAGTGTTAGTACTGTAGGTAAACATTCTCGCTGCGTTTAAAAGTAATAAAAGAAAAGATGCGACAAAAGACCAAAGACAAAAAACATGCGAAAAACCTGTTAACAAAAGCACCATCTTGGATTCCCAAGATATGACATTGAATTAAAAAATGTGTTGGACAAAATTATAATGAACAATGGGTGTGGCCGTCCTTTCAGTCTGTGATCATGAACTCCCTCAACTGTCTGCTTTTCTATCAATCATCACACCAGAAAAGGACTCAAGACTCTCGTCAAGTGTTATACAACAGGTTATCCTGTATTTTTGGCTCGTGCATGCACGCAAACATGTCCCACAGAACTCTGTGCCATATATTATTCAGATGACCCACGGAGATGCTACTTTAGATCAGCCAACTGAAGTCACAGCAGCCCCTGAAAGTAAGAGAACTGGTGTCTTGGATGTCTGACAAACTGAGGAGCAGCCGCCTTAAATGCAGTACATGTATCTAATGGTGTAAAGCAACACCTACAGTATCTACACCTGAAACTCTACATAAAGATGTCGTGAGAGTTATTGAAACCAGAGTAGCTTGGTTAAGCACCACAGGACAAGCGAGTCACCTGATCCAACCATGACACCATGTTTGTGTCAGTATTCCTAGACCAAGGTTGGAAAACAAAGCTTACAATGACACTAGTGAAATCACAGGTTATTCACGTGTGCATTTAGTGGACCATGTTGCTCCGGCTTTATGTTGTTTAGAATGAACCTGGTTCACTATTTTCACCTAACCTATGAACATTGACTTTGTTAAAAGGTTCTTGAGTACAAAAGTTGCCTGGTTTCATTCCTTTTCTAATTCCATCAGCAGAACACAGTTCACCTTCAAAATGTTAAAAATGTCTGGTTACAACAGTTGCATAATCTGGCTATTATGCAGTGGGTTGATGTCGTAGATCTGTTGATGCTTCTGATACTGACAATAACATTGTCATTGTCATAGTGAAGGATAAAAAACAATAATAATTGAGATTGCAATTACCTTAACACCACAAGAATGTTGTCCTACTGATCCATTAAAAAGCCCATCATGATTTTACACTGTGCAACTTTCTTTTTTCTCTGCTCTTTTGTACTGCATTGGAACCAGGGTATGGAACCCATAAAATGGGTGGGCCCCGAAAAAAATCAGAGGGGCCCAACCCCAAAGTATTATAGCCCAAGTTTGATAATGAACATCATCCCTCGTTATGACATGGTCAGCCTTCTCATTGGATGGGGCGGGCCTAATTGACAAGTGGGCGGACCCGGGCCCACCCGTGGCTACGCCTATGGTTGGAACGGCCACAATTTTGTTGTACTGCCAGTGTGATGACAATAAAGGCAATTGGATTTTCATTCTGATTAACACTGTTAACATTAACCTAGCTATGTATATACTAATAACCTACTTATCTACTAGCATCCACAGCACAGTTTTTAAAACTCTACCCATGCTTGTATCTATTGTATTGTTTTGTTCTCTTTTGTACTGTATTTCTCTCTTGTTCACTGATAAACTGCTGCTGGAGCCATAATTTCCTGATGGATACTCCTGAGGGATTAATAAAGTTCTATCTATCTATCTATACAGCCTAATAGTCTGGGTGTAACATTTAATTATAATGGTGTGTTCCCTATTTGTTCATTTACTTTATGTTGCCAGACACTGTCTCTGTCTTAGAAAGGAAGAAATAAAGGTTTCTTGTTTGTTCTGCATGAGGTTAAACAGTACATAATACAGCCCACGATTTTTGCAAAAGGTAATGAAATACTTAATTCAGACAAGGTACAGGTGTAACACTCACAACTTTGTCTATGCTTAGTATATAAATGAAAGGTAAAATGATCTCCCACTCTTTAACAATGAAATTATGTGGATGCACGCATGCACTCATACCCACTCCATTTACACTTTGACACTTCCATGGCAACAGTGGGGGAATGGGATCTCTGTGGTGTGAGCTGCTTTTCATATGAACTCTCTCTCATATATATATATATATATATATATACAAACACACAAAACAAACACACCAACACACACACTAACTGACATACCTGTTCTTTTCCATTTCATTATGCGAAGACCTGCAATGAGACACAAAAACACATAAGAGAAATTAAAAAAAAAAACATTATTGACTCGTGACTGACTAAAGGAGAGAAAAAGAGAGCGGGCAAAAGAGGAAAGCAATAAAAAAGACTCTATAAATCAGTGTGTCTTAATGCTTCAGGCCTGTTCCTGAGCGAAAACATTCCTAGTGTTGTCTATCTGAGGGCAGACATTCTGGTTCTGGATGATGAAGCCACCAGTAAACATAGTTACAGTTACCAGGAACAATAGGCAAGAGCAGGAGTAGACACTGACAGACTGTGCTCCTTCATGTTGCCTGATTAGTGCAGAGCAGGGTGGGGGAAGGAACACTGCTGAAGGTAAACTGAGAGATGGGAGTGTGCTGGTGGCCAGTGTGGCTCCTGCACTGCAGTGTCAAGTAGAATGCAAGAAGAGGGAGGGGGCAGGGCATTGGGGCTAGTGTATCTTTTGAATGGAATGTGCCTCCATGACCTGGCTGAAAAAGTAGGTAGGCTTCGTGAGGTGGCTGGTGTCAGAAAGTAGAGCAGCAGAAGAACCTCTTCTGCTCTAAAATCTCCTCTACCTTCACCTGACCCCGACATCTCTGCTGGTCCTCCCTGCCCCCGTCCCGAAATAGTCTCTGCACCTTCAGCTCTGTCAGGTCTTTCTAGAGCTGTCACCATCTCGTAACTGAGATCGTGCAGACGCACACTCCCCTCTTTGTGTTCACTTGAACTTTGCAGAGCAGCAATATCATCCTTTACAAATACATTAGCAATGGGCCAACCCAATGTCATGCGCAGAGAAACATTAAATAAGAGATTGAAATAATTTTAATAAGAAAGTAACTAATTCAAGTTGGAATGGAGAATCTCTTGCCCAATTCTAAAACAAGTCCAAGGCAAACTTTCTTCACATCCATCCAAATATGGCATTTGAGACTTAAACCAGAAAGTACGTTCTCCCGTCTGCCATAACATGTTCAGCACTGATCTCCCTCCAGTCTGTTCTTCAGTCTCTGTCTGTGTCCGCCAGTCGGTCAGTGCGCGTTTGACGAGGGCATTATCATGTTTCGGCTGTCCTTTTTAGTTGAAAACATGCACGCACACATGTACGCACTCTACCCATCTCCCTTTTCCTTGGCTCACTTCAGACAGTGTGCATTCCTATGCAGGGCAGACGGCCACTGGTGACATAACACCACGAGAAGGGAAACCAAATTTCAGACACAGGGACACCTCCCTGATTATGCTCAGCCTGCTCTGCTCTGCTCAAGCCAAAGTTGGTTTCGCACCAAGTGGTCCAGTCCAGTTTGGTTTCCCAATATAGAACAGTAAATCCTGTTCTGGCTTGTATTGACAATACGGAGGACAAATATTGTTGGCTGCTTCAGCTATACACAACACTCAATATTGTCAATGCAAGATTAAGAAAAAAGGGTTTTTGCTCAACCGTTTCAAGTCAAACTAAACTGGAGGTTAGTGATATTTCTTGTACATGGTTCCTATTAGTCGTACTTTGCACATGAGGAAGAAACCATTAAATTGCATCACATCACTAACTTCATTACAAAGAATGATAATTTGTTAGAACCTATATAAAATAACAGAATCCCTTTCCAAAAATGCTTACTATCTCAGCTGATTTTATTCATGTAATTCTAAAAAAGAGAGAAAGGAAACTAAAAGCAGACGTAATTTCATAAATTAACTTCAATACAGTAATCTTTTTGCAGTAGTGAAACGATAACATGAATAAGGACTCAACATAATCAATGTGAAAAGCATCTAACCTAAACAAGAACTGATCAAAAAACAAAAATATGAAATCATGAACTGTAGCACATACTTGTCCTTAGGTACCCAACCCAACATTTAACAATTTAACCAACCTAAACTATTTAAATAAAATGATTTTTGGTAAGTTTGGGGATAAAAGACAACACCAGAGTTCATTGATAAACCACCTGGTAGCCGTTGTGTGCGGAGATACTGTGTATGAGGGATGAATGAATGTGAAGCTATTATAAATCCAGGAAAACTGACCTTTTAAAACTAACAAAACCTAAATACTTCAAACGTAAATAATAGTCATTTTGACTTGATCAACCATTTAAAGGTGGTTGGGTTTCATTTAACATATAACTTGAGTCAGTTGTCTTAAGGGTATTTCCTACAAGAGAAGCTGATGTTGTGATATCTGTGAACAAGCAACCAAATAAACCTGAAAGTTAGCTGGCAATGAGAGCATATGTACTGGAAGTAACTATCTACCTGGGTTTAGAGGGCATTTAAGGGCGGTTCAAAAAGATATAACCTGACACCTTTTAACAGGCATGTTCCACTGATCACATCGATCAAACATTACCCTTGCCTTTTCTAAAGCGTGGAAATATATCTGATGGAAAGGTGCTAGTTGCCTACAGGACTAGAGGTAGGAATGGTAGGTGGTTGCAAGTCTCCATCCATGTAATGGAGGTGATGGTTCCTACACTGAAGTGAAAACAGCGCCAAGGAGCCATGGAAGGCTACAGAAGACAAGAAGGGAGGGTAGAAGCAGAAACAAGAGAGGGACTGAGAAATAAGGGGGAGGGGAGTCACTACGGCAGACACATACACACCAGAAACTAGTGAATACCCTCCCCCACTACTTACACGCCCATGGCAAACGAAAAGAAAATCCAGTAAACTGGAGGGACTAGTACGTGTAAGGTTGGATGACTTCATGTACATACATGACTGCCTGCCCTACATTTAACCAAGTCTCAAAAGGCGACAAACAGCAACCAACAAATGCATTTATCATTAGGGACCAATTAACGACCTACACTCCTCTCAGAGAAATCAAGCCCTCTTCCCTCAGGAGGCAAATTCATTCAACTCTGCTTTGGCTATGAACGATAAAGAGCCACAATCAGATGGTGTCAGCTTTATATTAACCAATGGAACTCTAATGTCATATGAGGTGTTCAAAGAGGTCTGGTGAGGTGTTCAAGGTGGTGGGACATGTTGCTGCATATTGACATGACCTAGTAGTCAAACAATGTATGGTTAAAGTAAATGATGATGACCCAACCTCCTTTAGGACTGCAAACACAGGTCATCAGAGGTCTACTCTAGGTTGCACAAATACTGGCCAAGTATGTTTGTCAGGTCACATGAGTATGTGAGGACATGAGCTGGAAAAAAATAACCTTCAGGGAGGGCGACGAGCCAATCTATATGCATATTATAGAGAATAATTTGAGAGTTTAGAGGACTTTGCAGCAAAAAAAAGCCAAAACCTCAAACCAAACCAAATACTGTATGTGACTCAATTACAGAGCAGGTGTTTTACATACGAGTTTTAACAATCGCTATTTTCTAACTAAGTCTCTGTTTACATACACCCGGGGACCAAATGTTACACTTTAACACAGGGGTCTCAAACTCAAACTCAAATAAGTTGAGGGCCACCACCCACACTATGATTTCAGCTTTCAGTGTTCAATACAACAGAAGGAAATAATTAAAAACAATCATAGATTTTTCCCAAAGATTCTGTGGACTTTGGATCAGGGTTTTGAGAACTACAAGATTTACCATAAAATGTGAACAAATCTATAAAATAAAAATTTCATTCCGCAGGGAGCAAGTCTGAGACCCCTGCTTTAACACACCTTTTAAAACTATGAGCTGATGATGAACATGAATTATAACCGTGTGAATACGTTAGGTCTTTTAAAGATGGAGCCAGTAACTTCATATACAAAGTGAATAAAGCTTATGTGCCATGATTTATGAGGTGACATGCCTATGCATCAACCATATACCACATACACATCCAGTTACATTCTTCACCTCAAGTGCTCTACACAATGAATAGGAGGCGTGTTTTCACGGTATGTGGGAAAGGGTTCAGGTCAGGATAGACACACAGCGAAAAAAAGTTTTGTACACCGTCCTGTCTGGAACACAGTTGATACGTTGGGAACAGTTCTGGCCAGATTTGCTTGAAGCCGAAAAGATAAGCATGTCATCACAGTAGATAAACGCTGGCAGGCTTTCAAATGGAGCGCGAACAAACAATAGATCAACTAACTGCTGGTAAGAAGCAGTTGAATTTTTACATAAACTTATAATCATTAAAATCAACAGTGAGGACAAATAGGTTAAGTAAATGGTTCAAAGGCCTATGCAAAAAAAATCTGTACAAAGTATGGAAAGTTGTCTTAATAGCTTTTTAATGTACATGTGTGTGACTGTGTATATATCTATTAGGTTATCTAAGGTAGTGAGACTATATATAAATCCGTATATATTCTACATCCGAGTCCTGCAGGGACATTCTTGCACGTGTGATTTTGGCAGAGGACAGCATGTCTCATACAAGAGAGGTGGATGGTGACAGCTGTTGGTACTACAGCAGCTTTAATGGTGATATACCTAATAGAGATTCCGATAGGAATACAGTATACTGGAGAAGCCAATGAACCTCAATTGACTTGCAGCCATGCTGCTGCCACTGTTTTCCCCACTCCAACTTAATATGGTGCTTTTACAGTATTACCCGCATAGGAGCTGTTTTTCCCCACTTGGCCAAACTGATTTGGACACAAGGTTCATCTTAACTGCTTTGTTCTTCTGTGCTACATTTTTCAAACTCATTAAATGTATGTACAAGTACATCTTCTTAATATTTTCTCTTCCTTTTGTGTCTTAAATATCTGTCATTCAGTGGAAGCACAGTTCAGTAATATAAAAAAGCTACACCAGCAATTACTGAAATTATAAAAACAAAATGTTGCTCCTCCCTTTGCCTTGAACGCTTCCCTGGGGGATGAATATAAAAAAACTAAAAAAAAAAATCACACACACACACACACACACATACAAAGCAATGGACCAAGCACTTGCAAATGTTACGCTTTGGAAGTCAAAGTGAAGTAAATGAGTTATTCTAATGGCCAGTGACACATTTTCTGACAAGCTTGTTATCCAAATCTCTTCATTTGTGGTATCCTACAGCAGGGGAGGTCTAGTGGTCCGTGGAAAACTATCCTTTTTTTTTCTTGGAAACATAATGTGCCGTTAAAAATGAGATGTGAAATACATTTTATTTAGTGTTTATTTGATTTCAGTTAATAATGCTGTGATTAAAATGACTTTATATTGTTAATACCGGCTACAGAGTTTACAATTTTAGGCTTGTGGTGTATCTCAAGATTTCCCATACAAAATAGTGTGCTTTGGTTTAATAACGGTTAAAAACCCTGTCCTACAGAACACATCATCCATTTTGTTAACTCATAATTCAAATGTTGTATTTAGTGCTGTAAGACATTTAGTTCTGAGTTTATCAGGGAAAAAAATCTTGTTGAGGAATTGTTTTAATACTAGATGCAGGGAGTGTCACTACTGCTGTACAGTAGAAAGTCATATGAATGCCTCAACATGACTGAACATTTATGCTTCTCTTGTGGCCGGATAATTGTGCAAGCATGGAGTGAAGACGTGCACCCTCAGAGAAGTATGTCATACTGTCACCTTGAATGGCCTAGTCTTTGCTACTGTCAATCACGCTTTATAGAAGTCAATGAGGAGAAAACATGACCTTGCATGACCGTACATGTAGGCATGGGGGGACACTGACGGATTTCAATAAGTTAATAAGTAATAGTGAAGTCAGTAAAGTGAAAACCAGGTGAGAAGTAACCTACTTCTCTTATATTTGTAAAACTAACCATCTTCTAACATCTCACAGGTGTGAAGATGTGATGTGGTCTGAAACCAAGTTAGTTTAAGACTGTACTCCTAAATGGCTACAATAGATTATGCATACAGGAAGTTGTAAAACATTTAGTGACAGCTACTGAGAATGTTTGTATTGAGAAGCCACCAAAAGTGGGAAATGGATTAACAAACATAAGCTCACAACAAACAAGGCAAAATCCCTGTGCAAAACATTGATAAACAAACTTCTGTTAAACATGAATTACGTCAAACTGGATTAAAAATCTATACATAAAAATGCAAAGACCACAGATAATTAAAATTGACATTTGGGTTTAGGGATATATTTACCAATCATCCATCAGATATAAAAATAACTAAACAATTTTGATCTGATAATATTAGTGCACGGACCTGACACATTCTTAATGTGTGTGGGTGGACTTTTTTTTTTTTTACCTGCTACTGGTATTTTTTTTGCTTTTGCTTTTCCTTTTCAAGCTCTCCCTTTCTCGACTGCTCACAAAAGGTGGCATGGAGGCATAGCCATGCTCGGCTTCTGCAAGAAAATAAACAACATTGTGGTCACATGTCCTTATCGAATCTGCAAAATACAGTGATGCAGCACCATCGTGGAAAAACACACCAAAGCAATTGCGGAAAGACTTTAATATGTGCAACATTTAGTTTATATTCTTTATGCATTTGGTAGCAGTGCTTTCGAATGTGTAACGGATGGAATTCATGCAGCATATTTTCACTCTATTTTCTTCCTCTCAGCCTGCACAATGATGTCATCTTGAACTGAAATAAACCCTACTAGTGAACCACAACAGAGGGAAAGGAGGGGCCTCGATAAAAACAATGTCTCCAAGCACATTTAACTGCATCTGCCACATATACATATATGCTTTATTATCAAAAATGCATATAGATGTAATTACACATGTATATGGCAGTAAAAACGTATACATCAGAAAAACAGCACCTATTTTAATACTAGTCTGATCTGCAGACATTGCACGATAAATAGGATTTGAAAGCACGTCCGAAATATTTAATGTACAAATAATATGAATTTATGCAGGAAACACAATGCCCGGTGCATATATAGAATAAGTGGAGAATGGGGGTCGCTGCCATTTTTTTTCACAAACAGTATTGGAAAGGGGGAAATCAGTATAGTGGTAAACAATGTAATGGCACTTTACCTCGTTCCCTGCGTTCAAGAAATTCGGCTGCTTCGATCAACATCTGCACCATTCCGATCGCCGCCATTTTCCGCAATATAACACTGATAAAATAACAATCCGATGATAAGGGGATTCCGTGGCTGCACACGCACACACGCACACTCACTAACACACACGACAGGCTTCAGGTCCAAGCGCTGGCTCAGTTCTGAGTTTAAGTGTCAAATGTTTGTTTTATAAAATGATATTAGATGAGCCGTTAAGAGTTTTGACAAGAGTGTCACACGGGCAGAATATAAATCAAATGACCCGTGAACGCAGCACCAGCCACAGCTTTAGTGGTTGTCAAGGGGTTGTTAGCCTGGCTATCGCTAACACTTGTCCAGCAACTGTGGGTTAGTTTGCCCCTTTGAAATAGCGAGGTAAAAAATTCCTAATTTAAAAAGCTTAATAATTCGTCCCGTTTGTTTAAGGCAGCCTGTCAAAAACGAAAAAATGATGTCGAAAAAAACTGGCGTAATTGATAAAAAGAAAAAGAAGCGAGATCTTCAATTATATTTTGTCAAAAGTGGCTTAATTATAAACGTAATAGAGTTGAAATGTATCTTCCTTGCTCTTTTATTCTGTATAGAGGTCGAGAGTCGAGGAGGTTCCTGTCTTGCTCAGCTGTCACAGTCGCCCTGTCTTGAAATGCATTAAAAAAAATGCTAGCTGCCTTTAAAAGTTCACTTCGACGAATTCATCCAACCAAAGCGGCCCAGGGTTCAGTGTGGCTCGGCTAGTTTTGTGCTGGTTTATCGCTGGTTTCGCGTGACACGTCTCTGAGGGAGTGCGAGCAGCGACTAGCATCAGCTGACAGGCAGCAAGTGTTTATTAAACTGCCTCCAAAACACAGCCTTGTTTATCTGGACGACGGCTAGCTTACTGTACTCCACTCCGCTGCCTATAGCAGCCGTGTGCCGCAACCTGATTGGATACTGGACATCACGAATCAAAGGACTATTGGCTTATCTAGCTGTCAATCACCATTAGAACGTGCCCTCGTCTGCTACCGTGAGACTGTGGCGGCCATTTTGGTTCTAATTCATCACTAGGTATAATCACAACACCGACCCCAAATGGAAGCAGTTGCAAGGCCAACCCGTCTTGCAATGTGATTGGTTGTTGTCTGATAGTCCTCTTGCTAATTGGCCGTTGTGCCCACGAGCTTGAGGCAGAACCTTTCTCGTAATAGGACACGCCTCCAAGCCATGCTGCTTCACGGTGGAAGCATTCTATTGGCTTCTGCGTTGTTTGTTTCGCTTCCTCATCGATGTTTGGTCGGATTCACATGCTCGTTTCCTATTCGACAGACTCACTACACATGCGCGTTAACCATAGTAATGTGGAAACCATTTTTAAATGCTTAACACGTTCCCATTTTGTTTTATAAACGTGCTGAAAACACAGAATTAATAACAACTGGGTATCGATAAATCGAAACAGATTATTTATTGTACTGTATTTATTGAAGTCCTTAACAAAGTTATATTGTAGCTGAATTACGACTTATTCTTTTTGCATCACCTGTTTGCTGAATTAAAATTAAACAAAAGCCTGTTGCACACACACATACACACATCTAAGAACTAAACAAATAAGCAAGCCTTACTTTTGAAAAATGACTTTTATTCAAACTACAACATAAACCATAACAACAAGATAAAGACAACACTTTGTTGGACTAATAAAGACACTTGTGACTAATTGCAAGCAGTGTAGTATACATTTATGTATTTCCATGTAAAAATTTAAATTCTAGAGAGGGACAAAGCAGAAGTAATACCAGCGACAACTGTCTGGGAGGACATGCTTTTAAGCACTGCTCGTGGTTTCACGCAATAAAGTCCAGGGGTCTGTTGAATCCACCTTTTCTGTTCATGTATTGCCTAGAAGAAAATGAATATATTAAAGAGAAATTACATCACTGTTACCCTCGCAACACTTTCAGATTACATCATCGTGCACCAATGGGAGACCTAGAATGTCAGCACAGTAACACCTGCAGAGGTGATTGGTCAAAATAACACAGAGGGAGCTGAGAGTGACAGGGTAGAAAAGTTGGACATTTAACTTTGCCAACATCTGGGTTTCAGACAATGCTACTGTCAAAAAGCAGTATGTAGACATACAGGCTTGACATACCTGTATTTTCTCTTCATGGTCACATTGACTGCGTACGCATTCACTGAGCCATCTGTTTTCTTTCCCTGTTAACAAAAACATGCACATAATAACATTTTGCTCATTAAAAAACAGTATTTAGATTTTTCCATTTGGACCTGTTTTCCCTTCTGTTACAAAGAAGATAAGATATCTAATCATTTAAAGCACATCAGTCCTGCACTCACTTAACAAACTTCAGAAAAAGAAGAATATATAGATAGATAGATGGATAGATAGATAGTGAATCACTGACTGCACTGAAATTCCCTACTTTCTACATACATACAATGACTTTTGCAAAAGCAAACTGTTAAAAACACGTGGATTTATACTAAAATTTTAGCTTTAATTCATAGTTATGCAGAAGTGGTATTTGTTAATTCACATTGTTAATACTTTATTTCGTAATATATACAAATCAAATTTTAGGTAGTGAACAGCTAAACCATCATCTGAAATCAAGTGCACCTCCTTGTGGCTGCATCAAACAGGACAGCCATTCTCACCTTTGTGGTGTCAAAGGAACCGAATCCCATTAATTTCATCATTTCAATTTCCTCCTCTGTTTTGCCTGCCATGTCTTCAGCTGTAAAAAAAAATACTTTTTTTATTATTCTGCATAAATAATGGTGGTTGCCCCCTGTACCTGTGTGTAACATTAACATTTTCTGAACCTGAAATTTGCACTGTCTTTGCCGGTTTCTCCTTTGACTCTTTACGGTCATCATCTCGTTTGTCTTTTTGTCTTGATGGAGAGAGGGAGGCGGAGCGATGACGTCTTGCAGGAGACCTATAAAAGAAACACACAAATGGCTGCATGGAAGGGTTATCACAACTAATGAGAGTAACTTAAACTATTAATGTTCTAACTGGACTGGTTATTCTTTTGAAGGCTATAGAAAAAAAAACATAACTTAATAGTTTTCTTTTTCTACTGACCACACTGTAGCTTCAGATGACAAGACTGAAATAATTAAAAATTGATCATGGGGGACTAAATATTGATTAATTAAATATAAACAAGAGCTTCATCACAAACTCTTGTTGCACTCTCTAACCTATTACAGGATGAACATTAATTAATTAGGAGTTATGCTATTACACATTTTTTCTCAGACCAATAATTACCAACATCTATCACAGCCTGGTAAAACATGAATTCCAGCAACATGTAAAACAAAGATGACACAGCAATGACCAGTAAGATAACTTACCTCGAACGTCTCCTGTGAGGGGACCGTGAGCGACTTCGGCGCCTGTCTCTGTCCCTTTCTCTCTCTCTGTCCCTGTCCCGAGAACGAGAGCGGTCCCTCTCTCTTCTTCTGCGATCACGGTCCCTGGAAGTAGAGCGTGATCGTCTTCTCTCTACAGCAAAGGAGACAGATGATAGGTTAATTTTAAAATACAAAAAGCATTGTTTTTTGTATTCATATTTTTAAAAGATATTGACTTCATTAATAGTAAAAACAGATATAACAATATTTGGATTAAAAAAACCATATGAACCATTTACAGCATCATCAATATAATGCATAACCAAATAAAAATTAATTAAGTCTCAGGAATCGTTCTTTTTCCCTGTAACTTTTTACTCAAAAAATAAAACTCAAAATGATTCTGTTACGTATGGCTAACATACATACAAAAGAATGAAAGAAGCAGCTTGTAAAATGTTGTTTATTGATTTAAACTGCTTGTTCATATTCTTTCGGGCTTTAAAACTAATTTCGATTGAATCCCAATACACATTGATTTGCTGTGGTAACCCCTGAAAAAAGGACGAACGGAGAAGAAGACACCATACTGCAGTTCATATGGTAACTGAAATATATAGTAAAATACGTATGGATCTCCCTTAAATTGCAGAAGGGGGTAATTTAATCAAAAAATGTATCATCTTTAATGCTTTAAACGGCCATGGAGAGAGGCTAGGGTTAGCGACGTATAGTGTGCTGTTAATACAGAAATACACTACTTTCGGGTCCAATTGGTATAATTTGGCACCAAAAGCAGAATGAAAACATGGTTAGGCACACTTTTTACTTTCTAGCTCCATTAAAAACCGATTTTATACGATTATTTTAGTTGTGCTAAAGCGACGCTGAGTTAGCACAATCTGGTTGTCTTCTTACCTCGTCTTGGTGGAGTCCTGCTCCTACTCCTGCCCATGATTTCGGAAAGTTAAATTAAACTCCTTGAATTCTCTACACTTCCACAAAAAAGCAACAATGAGAGTTTCGTTTTTTTCTTTCTCAACTCCGTCGTTATGTTTGTTTCACATAGACGCTATAATCCACAACAGTGTTTATCAATATGGCCACAATTCCAAACTTCCGGTCTATGTATGTTGCAAGCGCCCCCAGTGGGCAGGAGGTAAAATTGCACATAATCTTTTGTAGATATTTAGATACATGTCTCCTTCTCAAAATTGGTTTAATATATCACAACAGAAAGTCGTTCTTGTGTATGTTTTCTAACATTTATATAAAAAAATTTCATATCTTTGGCAGAAACCACACAAGAGTATTTGATTAATGGACAGTTGTTTGGGGAGACATTGAAGATTAAAAAAGCAAATACATAAACCACAAAACCATTTAATTTAAAATTAAACCTGATCTTTAATGAGTTATTCATGGTAACGTGGCAACACTCACTTATACATTCTAACATAAAACAATTAAGAAAAAAACACCATGTAATACATCACGCACCAGCATTTCATTACAGCTTTTGGTTTCTACAGAAAATAATTCATCCAGAGGTAATATTTGTACGTGTACATTCAAAAGAAAACAAGGAAAAAGTGGAATGTCTAGTACCTTCAGTATCTTTTATTTCGGAGTTTCAAGCAACAAAGGTTCAATCCTTTTTTAATCTTTTTTGGGTGTTAAGATTGGCATTCATATTTGCTTATATTTTGTTGCGAGCCAGTGTTTTTCCCTTGCTTTCTTTTATTTTGGGGTTCATCCCTGCTGTGACAACATACTAAGTGTATGAGATCTTCACTTAACCATGTAGCATTCAGAGGAGCACAATCAGTAGCAATCAGCATTGTTCCACGTGTACAGCACCTGTGCTCACACAGCACATCTGCAACATCTACTTGAAAACCACAACCAAAGTATGACTAGAAGATGAAATCTGATGGACGATGAATGCAATGTTCTACAATGTCAATGTACACATGTCAAGTGCCTATACTTCACTGTATATACATAAAAAAAACTGGGTGCATAATTCAAGAAGACTTTACATGGCCGACACATACTCAACTCCTGTGGAGAAAGCAGAGAGATGCGAGCGTTATTCGCACAGGTCACAGTCCTGATCGCCGTCATTAAAACAGATGCTTGTGGACATCTATGCAATGTGACACTGATAGCGGTGCAGGTTGGTTTAAGACACGAGTGGACATACAAACTGTGTGGGTGTGTTGTTGACGACCAAATATTTGTGTGGTTTTTTTTTTTAAGTGGAACAGTTTTCATTTTTTAGTGTCAGGTTCTCTCCAGAGGGTTGAATGGATATTCTTGTTTTTCCTAGAAAGCTGTAGAACTAGAATTGTTTGGGGGAAATGTAATGTTTTAGAAGATGAACAGCAAAAACCCAACAAGTGAGTAGCAAAGCATTTGTGTTGCAGTTCATTTAAGTTGTTGTGATCGTGACATATGGAGAGATCTGATCAGGTGGACTTCACAGCAGTGTTGGATTTTGTGTGTGGATGTCTCAGGCCTCAGCTTTCTCCTTCTGCTTCTTGCTCTTTTTCAGGAACGATGGCGGCTTGAACTTCTTTTTCTTCTTGGAAGGGGACTTGGAGGGCGAGCCCTCTGGAGTGCCACCTTGAGGTTTGGCCGGGGGAGCAGTGGGGCTGGAGGATGTGTCATTGGTTGACAGGGCCTTCATGCCTTTCTCCAGTTCCTCCGTCATCTGCTTCTCCTCCTCACCTCCGTTCTGGATGGCAGGAGAGTCGGTGTTTGCCTCCTCTGCTCAGGTAGAAGAGAAGAATTCAGATAAGAAACGCCTCTGTTGTTATGATTAAGCCCAAAACAAGAAAGTTTCATGCTGCATGTCATGGCGGGCACACATGCTTAAAGCTTCATGGGAAATAAGATGAGGTATCAGAGGCATAATGTTAGGCCTACTGAGCATTGTCTGCTGTCATAAACACAAACAGTGCATTTATCCAGATGGATATAAAATATAACTGTGTATTTTTTAATTATTTGTTCTCTTATCTGTTGAGGATAAATGAATCAGACTCTACAACTGTCAACCAAACAAACAAACAAATCACACTGAGCCATACTGTGAGCCTTACTGTGGGTGGTGATACCACTGTCTGCTACCTTAACCACTGGACCACTATGTGTACCGTGCATCCCATTATATTTCAGCCCTATGGCCACTAGAAGTGTTAGAACTGGGAGCACTAAAAGAACACAGCAGGCTTTTTTCTCTTATCCAATCAGACTTTGAGTTGATATCAAGCAGTTTCTACCTTCTAGGTCATTATGGACCATCTTTTTGACATTGGACACTGTCTGAGTCAGGATCTGATAAATGATGATGTAAAAGTCAGCAATATAGGCTAAAATGCAAAAAAATTCTTTTAGCCTACTCTATGTAATTTTCAGGGTTAAACATGGCTGTTGCATGTATAATCACAATACAAAACATTTATATAACATTACAATACTGAACAAACCACATCTGGCTCCCGGTTAGTTTGCTCATGTCCGTTCCAGGCCTACAGTAAAATTAGCAATTTGAGTGATTTTTAATCAGTGATAAGAGCAGAAAAAAATAAAGGAAACTGAATCTAGTGTCTACTGCTCCACTGGAATGGCAAAAATTAAAACTTATGCTAGAAATACGACAAGGTAGACTACTTAGATAAGATTTTTTTTTTAACCAATGCACACGTAATACTACATTCATACCACAATACTCCAAAATACTATCTCAGGTGGTTTTCTTTTGTTATGGGATGCATTAAAGTAACTAAACTGTTACTCCATGTCATGTCACTTTAACTACACAAGACAAAATAATAAATCAGTAAAAACATAACACTGTAGCTTCAATGTCAGTATTTATTATTTAAGAGAACAAATAAACGATGCATCTAACTATGTTATACAGAGCATGACAAGGAGTAACATGTTTGTGTTGAAGCATTAGAGATGAGTGACTGATTTGATCTGTTACTGCTGCTGCTGCTGCTGCTGCTCACATAGTCAGGCAAGCAAAGCTGATGCTAAAAGCTCTGCTAAGCCTCACCTGAGAGAGGAGGCTGATGGGGTGGAGCAAGGCCCTTTGTGGGGGAGACAGCAAGGGGAGACTCCTTCTCATTTGCCTCCACCACCATCTTCTCCACCTGCTCCTCCTCCTCCTCCTCCTCTTCCTCCTCCCCTTCTTGCACACAGACAGAAACACGCACCCAACATGACACAACATGGTGAAGGACAGTGAAGCTTCACGTGTGGTGCAGGTTAGAATTGTGAGACAGAGAGTGATTACTTTACACACAACAGTAAACAGATGTAAAAGAGAAACATTGTGATAGAGATATAAAGATCTGGTGCAACGGAAGGAAATGTTGAAGAATATTTTTAGGAAACGAAGGACAACAGCAGACTGAAGACAGAAGACTCAAACACATCACAGTGAAACACAGAACATCACCGACTGACAAAACTTCAATCTGTCCCTCTTGACGTGAATAAAAATAAACCTGAGGAAACTCTACCTGTTCCATCTGTCCCTCCGTCCTGCTTCCTCTGAACCTCCTTCTTGTACTCCTCTAGCTCCTGGTCTGTCAGATCACTGAAGGGGTTTGGAGGTTCCGGCTCTGAGGGGATGCTGGGGGGACTGACTGGAGACTAGTAGAAGACAAATCCAGCTTTAAGATACGCCAGACAAGCACAGGAGATCACGAAGACGTGATGTTGTTTGATTTTACCGGAGGACTGTTCTCTGTGATGACACCGGCCAGGACCTGAGACTGTGGCCCTGCTGTTTTCATGTCCTGACGGTTCTGCTGTCTGATCTGAGGGGAGATTCACTCATGTGGTTCATGACAGCATGTACAGAGCTAAATGACAAATCTTGCAGCATTGGAGGAACAGTACCTTGTTCCGTGTCTCCACCACCTCCTGAGGGTTGGTGAAAAGAGGAACAAACTGGTTCGAGGCCTCTATCTTGATGGAGGTGCCGCCGGACTGCGTCACTTCTCCGGACTTCAACCACTGAGAAGGGGGAACAAATTAGAAAAACCTTTTCACAGATATAAGTTAGAGACAGAACGCTTTTATATTCGCGTTTGCTATCATTTTTTTAACATGTTGTAATGCGCTTTAACGTTTTTGGTCGGATTTGCCACTAGAGGGCAGTATTTAAACTGCAGTTGTAGTAAAACAAGCCTGCAATGCAGAAAAAGAAGAGGGATGAGTGAAGGGGGAGAGAACAGATAGAGAGAGGGAGAAACAGGATCCTTCAACATCCATATGGCAACCAGTTTGATGATGCTGTTCTGTAAGGGTAGGTAGGGGAGTTTTTGTCTACAGTAAATTTGTGTGCACTTTTTTGCGGTAGGACATAGTTTTCTAATTACCAAACTGGAGCGCCCTACTTTGATTGTATCATCTATGTGAGTAGGGGCGACACTAGAGGCAAGCTAGCAGTTGTTTGGGGCCCCGTCGAAATAACAGTGTTTTTGCTAGGTGCACTGATAGGATGAGGGCCCCAGCGAGACCGAAGAGACCTCAGCACGGTCTCTGTGTGTTACTGGTCCGGTCAAAAAATGAAAGAAAAAAGATGTTCTTACAGTGCTGCGCTGGTTGCCGGGACTAGCGTGTTCCTGGTTGACTTTTTGGTAGCTGTTGGGGGTGTTGAGCCATCGGGTCCTCTCCTGCTGCTGACGCTGGGCGAAAGGGTGCTGCCTGAGCGCCGGATGCACTCCGTCATCGTCAAACTGGTGGAAGACTGTGACGGTTGCAGGCACCTCCACCTCTCGCCGCATCCGTGATCGCTCCAGTAGCAAAGGGAACCGGTAGGCGTAGCCAGTACGGTAGCCCTGATGGAACAATGAGGAAGAAGATACTTAGAGATACACAGTAAATGATGAAGAGTTGATTGACTATAATTCTGTAAATATAATTTCTGTAAATTATCTGTAAAGAACGTTCAAAGTTATGTGTATGAGATGACTGAAAAATTCAGTGGTTCCGTAGTTTCATAGCAGTGGTTAACACTCTCTGCCTGACACTCAAAGGTCAGGGTTTGAGCCCACGTTGGAGCAAATACCAAATGGCGCCTCGTGTGGCAATCTGTGTGGATTGCAAAGTCTCGCTCTCTTAAGACTCTCAAGACGATGGTCAGTATTGATTGCCAATCTTTGGAATTTTGTTTCCCATTCAAAAACCCTTCTCTGATCTTGAATTTGGGTAAATGACCTATAGCCACAGGTTAGAGCTATTTCTTCTATTATTTCACCTCAAAGCCACTTCAGAGCTCGTACTTTTGCCAATTTGCAGTCATTGCAGGTTTCATAATGCTGTTGCTTTACAATAAATTTCTCACAATCTGCAAACCACAGAAAAGCTTTCAGGTTTTTTTATTGTGAAAGAGTAACAGGAAATTGATTTTCCTGTTCACTATAGCACTTACAGCTGCTTTTTTGCAACATTATACATCACAGTCGTAGAGTGAGGTGAGCAGTGGTTCCGTTTGATGCATTAGAACTCCAACCAATGGGTTATTGGTTTTAACTGTCAGTATTTTAGCAGTTTCCTACCACATTATCCAAAGTTCGCATTAGGGCCTCAAACTCATGCTCCCCAATGCGGCTCTTTTGCAAGGGTCCAAAGGTGGATCCGGCCCAGCCCACGGTGCCAGCAGGGATAGGTTTATGGATGGTCCGGTCCAACATTATGAGGTTGTTCTCACCTCCCGCCGAACACAGAGCTGTAACCTAAAAAAATAATGTTTTAGTAAAAGTAGCATTTCTCTAACACTGCATGTATGTGTGCACAATGGGGAGACCTGTATCTGACAGGCAGCCTGGATGTGGTAGATGGTGTAGAACGCCTCCTCCACCGAATCCCCCAGAGCCATAATGCCATGATTCCTCAGCACCAGAACCTGAGACACATCCAAATGTAACATCATTACCAGGATAATCTGAGAGCAGCATTTAGATCCTCCAGTGTCTGAACCTTCAGTTCTGGTCTCATGGCGATAGTAGCGGATTTGCTCACCTTACAGGTCGGTCCAAGACTCTTCTGTAGCTCCACTCTGTCCTCCTCCTCCTCCATCACTCCATTGTAGTCATAATAGGCCACATCACCAACCAGCAAGGCCTCATGGGAAAGTGGCAGAAGGCCACACTTCATAGCTGAAACCTGACAGATAATTCAGTGTGAAATATTGAGAAGAGCAAGAACAAGGAACAATATCATCATCTGCAAAAGTCAGAAATGACTGGGCCAACTAACTGCTGCCGTGGCCGGAGTGTGAAGGTGAAGAAGACAGCGGACGTCAGGTCTGGCGGAGTAGATGGCTGAGTGCAGGCCAAACTTTTCTGGGTCCAAGCCCAGGTTGGTGCTTCCCTTCTCCACCACCTCCCCCAGGATGTTCACCTTAACCTGCAAAAACACACACCATCACATTACAATGGTCGTCTTAAGTCTTAGTTTTGGATGTTAACTGTAATAACGTTAAGTTAAGTTAAGTTAAGTTAAGTTAAGTTAAGTTAAGTTAAGTAAGTTAAGTTATGAATGTAACTGTAAACTGTAGTTTTAAATCTTAAAAAGGATAAATGTGAGTTCTGTAATTGATGCATTTAATTCAATAATTTGACACAAGCTTTAATTGAAACATATAATCTGTTCAATTCAAAATACCAAATATATAATACCAATTCAAAATAACATGGGGTATATACACATATACATATGTATAGTAATAAAGAAATGGTAAGACCACCCTTATTTTTTTTTATTTCTTGCCTGGTACATTAAATGTGTATAACCTGAAGAATACAATGAACATAAAAACATGGAATGTCTAAAAGCACTCTTTTTGGGTGTACACATCACAGCACACAAGAAAATGTGACCTCTGCATTTAACCAATCACCAAAATCAACAGGGGGCAGTGCACTGAAAGGTATTTGGGTTGGGGCGGTGCTTCGCTCATTGCACCTCAGTGGTAACCTGGCAGCTGGTGGATTTGACCCAGAAACCCTCTGGGTAAGTCCAGCTCCTTAGCCACTAGGCCACCACTGCCCCTTCATATGCACTAAAAAAGCTGTGACAGGAGATGAGTTCTTCTTACCAGACTGGATCCAGTTACTTCACTAAAGGCCAGACCGTCTGGAAGCACCAGGAAATGTTCCTGCTCTTTACTGACACGCAGCTGTCCATAAAAGAGGAAAGGAAACACAATTGACAAAATAAATTCAATATAAATACATGGCTGGTCTGGCATTGCAAAACAGTACAGATTCCAGGTCTAATCTGATTAAAGTGTTATTTTAAAGAAGCCTTGCTGTTTCCAGTTTCCTGTTCAGTACTTCTTTTTTTTTCGTCTTGTCCCTATTTTGAGGGGGTTGAGACATGAGGGGTTGATTTCCATCTCACCCTGTCCTCTGTATCTTATGATACCTCTCCTGTCTTCTACCTATTCCCAGTGCCTCTAATCCATCCATCATAGCAATCCCCTCTTTTTGTTTTTCCTGGTACATTAAATGTGTATAACCTGAAGAATACAATGAACATAAAAACATGGAATGTCTAAAAGCACTCTTTTTGGTTGTACACATCACAGCACACAAGAAAATGTGACCTCTGCATTTAACCAATCAACAAAATCAACAGGGGGCAGTGCACTGAAAGGTATTTGGGTTGGGGCGGTGCTTCGCTCATTGCACCTCAGTGGTAACCTGGCAGCTGGTGGATTTGACCCAGAAACCCTCTGGGTAAGTCCAGCTCCTTAGCCACTAGGCCACCACTGCCCCTTCATATGCACTAAAAAAGCTGTGACCGGAGATGAGTTCTTCTTACCAGACTGGATCCAGTTACTTCACTAAAGGCCAGACCGTCTGGAAGCACCAGGAAATGTTCCTGCTCTTTACTGACACGCAGCTGTCCATAAAAGAGGAAAGGAAACACAATTGACAAAATAAATTCAATATAAATACATGGCTGGTCTGGCATTGCAAAACAGTACAGATTCCAGGTCTAATCTGATTAAAGTGTTATTTTAAAGAAGCCTTGCTGTTTCCAGTTTCCTGTTCAGTACTTCTTTTTTTTTCGTCTTGTCCCTATTTTGAGGGTGTTGAGACATGAGGGGTTGATTTCCATCTCACCCTGTCCTCTGTATCTTATGATACCTCTCCTGTCTTCTACCTATTCCCAGTGCCTCCAATCCATCCATCATGGCAATCCCCTCTTTGTCTCCTACCTGGTAGCTCCATCTCTAGGATCATACTTCTACCAATGTATCCACTGTTCCTCCTCTGAACATGTCCAAACCATCTCAATCTGTCTTCTTTAGCTTTTTCTCCAACCCTTCCCGTCTGAGTTGTCCCTCTAGTGTCCTCATTCCTGATCCTGTCCATCCTGGAAAACCTCAGCATCTTTAACTCCTCCACCTCCAGCTCTGCCTCCTGTCTTCTACATATTCCTAGTGTCTCTAACCCATCCATCATGGCTGGTCTCATCAACTGTCCTGTAAAGCTTTCCCTGCACCTTAGCTGACTCTCTTCTATCACAGATCGCTCCTGGCAACTTTTTCACCTTTTGTACAGTACTTATCGTCAGGTTCCTCATGTTTGATAAAACATAACCCTGAGCCCATGTCTGGTTGCCTGGAATTTAAATAGCCACTAAAACAGATAGCAGAGGATGTTTCGATACATCAACCTGAGTTATGGGCCTAGCACGCTTCAGCTGCACCACTCTGCTGCTCTAACACAGCAAAATCCTAAAAAAACTCCTGGAATCAACAGAAATTTGTGATGCCAAAATTAAGTCAAAGGGAAAAATGGATCGGAACATCTGGCACAGTATGTGTTATTAGTATTCTATCAAACACCACTGGTCACTGATCACTATTGTGAAGAAGGAATATAAACTATTGTGTATTCAAAGAAAGGCTCTCACAGTCAGGCAGGTGTGACTGATCCCAGCCCAGCCGTAAAGGTCAAACAGGCGATGGGTGCTGGCCAGTTTGCAGCGCATCAACCTCTCGCCCTTTACCAAACTGCCCGGTTCCCAGCTGTGCAGGTCGTTGATCGGCGTCACCATCATCATGTCTGAGAGAGAGGTAGGAAAAACAGCACAGAATATGATCGGTTAATGTTTATCTCACAGATGATTATTAGTGAGTTTAGGGGGTGTTTTTTACATACTGGATGGAGAGACTGGCAGAGCAGCTGGAGAACCATGTGTGGCCATGAAGTCAGCGAGCTGCTTTAGTGCCCACAGGTTGGAGGAGCTGCCGCCCTTCTTCATCTGCTCCTGGATCAGCACATCCAGCTCTTCTCTGAACGACTGGTTGCACAGGTTACAACAGAGTGAATTTGAATCAGATTGTTCACATACAGGCAACACTATTTCAGATTATTTGAAGCACCAGAGTTTCATACTGTAGTGTATCTTTCTGACAGACCTGCCTGCAGTCCATAACTGTTTCACCAAGATGATTTCTTCAAAGAACTAATAGTATTTTTTTAACAGTATTATTATTTTATTTCCATTAATCTTAGTGATTAAAACACATCTGTAATGAATAGGGATGGCTCAATCCGATACTGGTCAAAATTTCAGAATTGCCCATCAGGTAAAAACATCTACAACCAGTGCAAACATGCAAACACGGACACTATCACCTCAGCATCAGCAGCCCAAAGTAGCTGAATATGAATGAATGAAAATGTTGCATGGAAATGTTGAATCAAGCCATTCCTGACATGTATATTTTATCTATGAACAATAAACATATTTTATATATGGAATATCTAGAGACGGGAGTGTCTTTAGAAGAGACAAGGACGGAAAGGATTGGGAATGAGGTCATTAGAGGGACAACACAGACAGGAAGGTTTGGAGAAAAAGCTAGAGAAGACAGATTGAGATGGTTTGGACATGTTCAGAGGAGGGAAAGTCGAGGCATTGGTAGAAGAATGACCCTAGAGATGGAGCTACCAGGTAGGAGACAAAGAGGAGATTGATGGATGCAGTGAGGGAGGACATGGAGGTCGTTGGAGTTAGAGTAGAAGATACAGAGGACAGGGGAGATGGAAAATGATGATTTTCTGTGGTAATCCATAAATAAAAGACAAGCCAAAAGTAGAAGAAGAAATTTATCTATGACCAAATAAATTCTCACAACATACCTAGGTACGTACAGCTATGATTCAGATCCACTAACACCAGTTCATTTCACCTCCGAACCACAGGGTTGAGTGGTGTTGTAGTAAAGTTATCATATTTCCATTCAATCAGTTCTCCCTTCCTCCACTGCACCACACTCACATTCAGACTATGCACCAGGCTCTGACTGTAGCCCAGTTTCTTTATATGATTAATACCTCTATGGGAAGATAATCAAATCTGGAGCGAGTAGTCAGTGGATACAACCTCTGGGCCAGAACCACTCTGGTTAGGCTGTATCCAGCTTGAAACATCCTCAGAGAAAAATCAATGTGAGCAGCTTTGTAAATCATGGACACCCAGGCTCTCTCTGGACAGTATGGAATAACAGATATCGATGACTGTACACAAGGAACAAAATGAGTTTCTGCTGCTGCTGCTTTACCCTGGACTATTGGTCCTTTGGCTTGGTATGTGACAAATACTCAGGAGCGACTTATAATCCAGATAATACGGTAGCTTTTTACCAGCTGATTCCTTATGCTTTTTTTAAAATGAGAGGCAGAAAGTAAGACACACCGGACTTTGGAGAAGACTGGAGATGCGTTTCTTCTGCTGTGGTCCAGAGCCAGGTGTAGAGTGCTGAGGGGACTGAAGACTCTCTGGGACCCCATCACTGGGGCTCCGCTGCACCGGGGTGCCTTTGGGTGTAGGCGACTTACTCATCTTTTGCTTGTCTGACAACCAGATGTTGGTCAAGAAGACTGTCAAATAAAAAAAATGATCAGATTAGTAAAAGGCTGCATCCAGTGAGGCAAAAGTACTAAAACAAGGATCGTTTGCAGAAGTGTCACCGTTCAACTTATTTTTGACCAAATCTGATCATCAGCCATGAAATAAAGTTGCAAATGATACAACGCATGGCGACAGTGGCCTAGTGGTTACGGAAGTAGCCTTGGGTCTGCTTGGCTTCAGGTTTGAATCCACTGAGGTTGCTCTGAGCGTAGCACCGTCTCTGTCCACATAACCTCCAGTGCACCCACCACCCACAATAAGGCTCACAGTATGATGCAGTGGGATTCTTAATTTTTGCCCCTGTGACATAGTAATGGACAAGCAGATCAAGATGAATGAATAAACAATATGCAAAATAATATAATAAGGGTAATTTTAGATCATAACAATATGCAGCGACTTTGAAAAGGTCAGTGTTGACCTCGTGGGTAAGGATTTGGACTAGGGCATCGCACCGTCCCCACTCACTGCTCCCCGGGCGCTCAAAGCTGTTCACTTTGGTGATGGGTTAAATGCAGAGGTGACATTTTGTTGTGTGCAGTGGTGTGGATCACAATGACACGATGACAAGGTGTTTGATTTCCTTTCCTTTCCTTCCTTCTTTCACAAATTCTGTCTTGTTTAGTTTAAGGTACAGATGCTGCTTTAGAGCAGAGAACCGACAGACAGCTCCTGCGGTTGTGAGAGAATCACGGACGATGATTATTTTTGGTCAAGATGATACTAAATATATCCTCTACTGTAGCACAGGGCTTGGTTATCTTTGATATGTAGGTCAACATACATTGTATTTTGAAAGTACAATTCGGAGCTGACACAAAATACAAAACTGAGGGAAACACAAATAAGTGATGTGCATCTAAGGGTTTGATTGGAAATGTCAAGTAAGGTCCACAAAATAAAACAAAATAAGACGTAATACCCTCAGCTTTGTCTGTCACCGCAAAACGGACATTTTTCTCCATCTTTCAGAGGTTTAAAGATGAAGAAAATCAATAGCACTCTAATATCTATCCATTAAATATGAAGCTACAGTCAGGAAATGGTTATCTTAGCTCAGCAGCTTGTCTGGATGCTGCGTAGGTAACATTATCCATCCATCAAGTCCTCCAACACTCAGTCACAAACTCAGTTTATATACATGGAAAAGCATGAGGTTCATCAGGAAAGTTAGTCGATTCTTGTCTTAATGTCTTAAACAGTAACCATGAGTCCATCAAACATTTGTAGCAGCATCGCCTAACATCAGTATTTTGACAACAGGAAGCTTCCAAGCCCTGAGTTCTTTTTGTGATGTTGAAGAAACATAAGGAGCCTGTTCAGAACCAAAGCACCACCTTGTGGATACAATAAGTGATACAGCATTTCATGGACTGACCTTTTATACCAGTGGTGTCAAACTCAATTACACAGTGGGCTGACATGAAGTCACGGACCAGACTGAATATTTATTGAAAAATAAAATGTAAATATTTCCCCTTCTCCAGATATGCAGATTGCTAGGGTCTCATAAGGCGAAATATCGCTGGGGCCCCCTAGTGGTCACAGCCCCAAACAACTGCATGTCTTGCCTGTCTTTAAGTGTCACTCCTGAATAAATGTTGATTTTTGGAACATTGAATCCAGAAGAGCCGCCTAACATTATCCACATATGAGAAATTAAATCTGAAATTAAATATACATCAGTGGTAGTTGCCTTTATCTGTAGCCTGTCCAGGTCCTTTTAATGTTTAATGCTTTTTTACTGAACTACGACAAAAAGAAAACAAAATGTCTGTGCTATAACATAGACCCTGCATTGCTAATACTACAAATCCTACCAGTAAATAAGGGCTTTATACTGTTGGGCCAACTGGTATATATTTGATATAATCTTGCGGGCCAAATATAATTACACTGCAGGCCAGATTTGGCCCTCGGGCCTGAGTTTGTCCCTATTATTTCAGATAAAAATAATTATTTCTAAACTTATCAACATCTTGACTTTATTTTCTATTCTTTTTACAACTCATAGCAGTAGATGAAGGTGGGACTTTTCATAGAAATCACAAAATTTGGGTGTCCCAAAATCTTTGACTTCTGATCATTATATTTCAAATCATGCAGAATTGGCACCAATTTTTCAATAAATATTAGGTTTGGACCAAAACTCTGTCCATGGTTTAATGATAATCTATTGTGAATTAAAGTTTGGCTGCAGAAACAAAGTCAGGAGCCTCCTCAGCCTGCACAGGCCAGAGGTATTTCTCTTACACAGCGGAAAAAAGTGATCAAATATTAAAAGACATTTATGGGTTTGATCAATAAACTGTGTGCAATTCAATCCCCAGGCTTCTGTATCAAACATGAAGATGTAAACGGAGCTCTTTAACGGATACGTTTAAGAATGAGGAGTAGAACTTTAAGTTTCTATGCATGAGCATTAAGCTTCGATTCATTCTCAGGGCAGCGTCAACATTAGAAATGATAAAACCTACCCTGACATTAAGGCTGTTGATTCCTCAGGGCGCTGTCCAGTGGGAATGCAGAGCAACAGGAAATGCAATGAAACATTAACAATAAAAGCTGCTGCTCACGGGCGAGAGAGAAGCCTCAGCACCACTGACAGGAAGTTCAGCTGGTGATACCCAGAGTGAAGAGTTACCGTCAGGATGCTCAGTTGGCTACGCCCCACGCAAAGTGAACCCAGCTCACTGTCTGCTGCAGGGAGCAGATAAGGTCCTAAACACACCACACCCTCCATTTCTCCTCCCCCTCCTCATATTAACAAGCCACATATGACATAAATCTCACACTGTGAGGTTTGTGCCATCAGTGCCACTGTAAACTGGGTCAAACTCTGGCTCCAGGGCTAGTTCAAGGTCTGACAAAGGGATTCATGAACCATGACTCCACGGTCTTGTCTGTCAATATGAATCATATTCGGGACACTTTTTATTGAATTCTGCAGCTACATTTGTAGGTTGTTTACCCAAATATTTAGATTTAAGATTAAATTCCTTTTTTTGTCATTGTGATTCACACCACAGCGCACAACGAAATTTGGCCTCTGCATTTAACCCATCATCAAAGTGAGCACTGGGCAGCTAATGAGCGCCCGGGGAGCAGTGTGTAGGTAACTTGTGTTAGTAACTCGGCGGTAGGGGGATTCGAACCGGGGACCTTGCGGATCCAAGTCCGCTTCCTTAACCACTAGGCCACTGCCTATATTTGTTGTTACTATTTATTTATCTACATTGTCTGATATGTTACTGGTTTGCAAGGGCAGCAGTCTCCACGACTGCCACACAAAGCACACTACACCACACTGTGAGCCTTCCTGTGGTTGCTGGACCCACAAGAAGTTATGTGGGTCAGGATGCTATGGTGCTATGATCAGAGCACCTCAGTGGCAACCTGACAGCTGGTGGATTCGGAACCAAGTCCACTTCCTTAACCACTAGGCCACCAGTGATGTTACTGATTACCTGGAAATGTCTAAAGTGCTGCAAAATTGAAGGGAGGGATGGAGGAAACAAATCAATCTGGATTTACTTGCATTCTAAAGGAAACACGTTCATTCAAGAATTTCTGCTTCTTTCTGCCACATATGAATAAACAGAAGAGGTAAAAACTCAGACAGTGCATTTCTAAACCTTATTTTTCTGTTGACTTCCAAGAACAAGATGACATTTACAGTGTATATTATCCTATTTCCTCACTGTGTATTATTACAATTCCTACATTTTACATCTGTCTTTTTTTTTTTAAACCAAATAATCAGTCTATATCACTTCTCTCCCTGGGGGGTTAACAGGGGCTCAGCTGCTGACGGGCAGCAGACAGAAAGCCTCTCTCTGCCTCCAGGGAGGGACTTAATGACTTGGAGAGACATTGGAGACTGGCTGCTGGCCCACCTTTGCTGCTTCCTCCCGTTGTTCTCAGCAGCTATTCTTTCCTCTCTATTCCTGAAATTCCCTTGGTTCCCAAAGGGAAATAAGAGGAAGCTGAGAAGCTTTAAAAAACTATTTAAAATATCTAAAAAATCTAAAGGTTCAGGTTTGGTAGGAATCTTTGCAAAGTGTCTTAGCTCCAGCTTAGATCTTAAAACCAAAGATTACCAGAAGACTTACACAGCCTATATACACTGGGGGAAAAAATGGTAGTTACACTGTGATGTAAGCACTTCACCTGATCTCTACTTTTATAAAAACAGCTCAATTAACTGAATCAATCTCTACCACTGCAGTATAAAAGCAGTTGTACAACAGAGCTAGTCAAGGAGTCGACTCTTTTTATGAAGGCTTTTATATGGAAAGGAAAGAAAGGAAAGAAAGGAAAGTGGTGATTCACACCACTGCTCACGGCAATATATCACCTCATTTAACCCATCACCAAGGTGAACAGTAGGCAGCTTTGAGTGCTCAGGGCGTGCTCAGTGGTAGCGGTAGGGGGATTCAAACCAAGGGTCTTGCGGACCCAAGTCCGTTTCCTTAACCACCAACTGCCGCCTAAGCCACTTTTATGATGATGATATTGGATAATTTGTTGCACTTTCTTCCAAAAACGGCCTTGATTAAATGGAAATTTTACATGAAGTTTTACTACAGACACCACAGTCTATGTCTAATACTGTTTGTTTTTAATTCACAGTTAGACACAAACAGCTGTTTGGACGTCCATCATCAAGACATTTAACACTGCATATGTAAACTACAGTTGTGTATCTTTGTAAGCGTTATATTATTGTATTGTTTTAAAAGCTTACAGGATTTTTTTTACAGATTAAAAATCTGGACAAATTAAATTATCTAAATTAAAATTAAATTATCCTAAATTATCAGCATATTGATTTGACAATGCAAAGATTTTTTTTATTCCAACTTTTATATTATCAAATTACATAATTCAATCTGGCAGATGTTGGGTTGGTCTGACAAGAATGACTTTGCTTTTCAGTCCAAATGGTCTTGGCCTTAATAAACTGACTAATACAGATAACATTTAAGAACCTGAGCAGATTAATGGAAGGAAAAGCTTTACAATCCATTTACAAACTGGATTTAAAACACAACCACTTGTGCACAGAACTCAGTGGTTGGTCGTTGTGGTTGAAGACGTCTGAGTCAGTGTCTGAGCACTGACATCCGGCTGCTGTAATTACCTAAGAATCTTTAGATTGATTTTCTTTGGCCTTCAGTCGTACAGGCTGGTCAGTCCATCCTGACCGACTGTAGAACTAGTTTTACAGTAATAAGCTCGCTCACAAATAAGTGGCTCATCCACCCATCTGTCCACACATCCATCTGGAACTTTGTTGACACTAGTAAGAAAATATGATAGATTGTTGTTTTTAGAGTTTTACAATTACCTACAAAAAATGCACAGATCACCCTTTTTTACTATCCCCTTCTTCTTCTAGTTTCAGCTTGTCCCTTTTTCAGTAACTGTACTTTCTACTCTAACTCCAACTGCCTCCATGTCCTCCCTCACTCATCCATCAATCTCCTCTTTGTCTCTTACCTGGTAGCTCCATCTCTAGATTCTATGATTCTATGACAGATTCTATGTAATATAACGTTGATCCAGAAGGAGTCTCTGGATCAAATCTATAAAATACTAAAACTTACCATATATTTACTGGTTAAGTCCACAATGCTTTACTGTAGTACATAACAATACATCAATCAGTGAAAATACATTTACTGTGATTATGGAAAGTTCAGATCATTATAGTTGTATTATATTCTGTTCAACAATGCATTGGATGAAAGTGAGTCCATTGCAATACATTCATCCCGTTAATAAACCTTGTGGGTCAGACTAACATTCAACTTTCACATCAAGGTAGGGGCCACAAAGTATGGTTCCACGGGCCGCGAGTTTGCAACCCCTGCTCTAACCCATCCATCATGACTGGTCTCACCACTGTCCTGTAAACCTTCTCCTTCACCTTAGCTGACTCTCTTCTATCACATATCACTTCTGACTCTTTTCTCCAGATGTTCCATCCTGACTGTCCTCTATTCTTCTCCTCTCTTCCACAGTCTCCACTGCTCTGCACAGTTGATCCCCAGTATCTAAACTTCTCCACCTTCACCACCTCCTTGCTCCATGTAACTTCAACAGTCCACTGTTCTACCTTTCATTTATACACAACACCACTATTTACTGTCATGTACCTAAAAGAATAAACCTTGGGCTTCCAACAGCTAACCCAGGTTCACTGTTAAATGAGTCACATAAACATTAAATATATATATATTTTTTTCTTTTCAATATTTTGACAGGATCCTGTTCCAAACTCAATGGCAGCCATTGTCCTCCCTTCCATTGTGAAAAAAAAAACATCTCCAACCTCCATCTGCTGAGTCACACAGAGGACTCAGATTTATTGAGCAGAACTTACGTAACAATTACACCACTCCATATGAAGCCACCACTTAGGGTCAGAAAGTACAAACAAAAAAAAAAGACCCCGTGTTTGTGTGATATGTTGTTGTTTTCCTCCCAGCATCCTCCACCCGCACGGAGCATGGCTGCCTAGCAACACACACAGAAATACACGCAGACACACACATACACGTACACACGCTGCAGCATCAGCACCAGCCGCAAATGGCCACCCGCAAAAAGCGCAGCCGCGACGACGCAGCAACGAAAAGCGCACAGGAGGAGACGCAAACGTGGCGAGGTCTTCTCTAAAGCACTGCGGGATCAGCATGCCAGAAAAAAAAGGGCGAGAGTAGAGCCGTGGAAGAGGAAGGAAAAACGGCTTTGACTGGAACGTGTAGGTTCCACCAACACCAACACAAACAACACAAAAGCCTCTGGGCCTTCATCTGCAGAAACGCACTCTCCATCAGTTCAGTCCACACTACAGCTATACCACGAACCACGTCGTCCTCTTTTCTCCGTATATTCCACACTCACATCCATCCACAGTGTTCGCAGCCTCACTGATGCGCCGGGAGAAGATGCTCTACCCCCCGCCATAAACGCCACCACAGACGGTCACTGCACTCACCTCAGTGCATCCTCAGTACCGTGCCGTGTGCGCGGGTGCGGCTCTGCTGCTGCACCCACAGCCCGGGGCGGATGCTGCGATGCGGTGGCTTTCTGGAGGCTGCAGCTGTCGGGACGCCAACACCAAGGGGGTGGGGTTAGGGGAGTTTTTATTCTCCCTGTGTCTTCCGTCTGTGTCAAACACACGCTGGCTCCGAGGGCCTCAGACTGACTCCAGCACCGTGGACCCTGATGCTGCTCTGTGAGCCTGGACCTGCCCACTGCCACGCCTGTCCTCCGCCTGGCACCACCAGGAGCCGCTCCACCTCACGCCACTGCCGCGTTAATAATTCATTTTAGTGATACGAGTTAGTTTAGGTGTTTGGTGGGTTCGGTTGGTTAACTAGGCCCGATCGACGGTGGAAAGCTGATATATCCAGATTAAAAAAGCGCCACCATCCGTTGGTTACTTGATAGCACTCTCAGGAACAGGAAGTCACCTTTTCAATACAACAACAGAGGAAAAGTTGGTCATGTCAAAGTTAGATTCTGTATTTAAAACAAGTGACTATTTAGAATGTATTAAAGAATATGAAAAAGTGTTAAAAGACATGAGTATATGTTCTGACAGAACCACAGAAACAGACCCTTTTGAGATAATTTATTAGTGACCATTTTTATTAAACATAAATCTTGATTCTATCTGCTATGTGTATCCATATAATCCATGCTGGACTTTTGATGACAACATAAAAACCATCAAAAACAAAACATAAATAAGGGCCTATAAAGAATTCCCAGGCTTTCAGTAAATGTGGCTTAAAAATTAATTAATTTAAATAATAATAACCAAGAAATTAAAGACAAATCAAATGTCTCTCTGAGATGGAAGTCTTTGCAGCTTCAGACCTGTAGAGAAAAATATATATAAATTAAATAGAACGTTTTATGTCTCACTAAGACTCATGATAATGCGTCATATTCTTGACTCACACAGTTGAAAATGAATCTGCTTCACTCAAAAGATCAACATAACTGAGCTCCATCACTTAACAGTACTCAAAGGTGTGTGATGAAACAATGCAATGATGAAACAGAAAAAAGGGAAATTCACTGGTTGACCAGAGGATGGCAGTGAAACACCTTTTAAACGACTGGGACGGAATTGTACTTTCAATTTGTTTCTAATTTCTCTTATTTAAGTATTTAATTGAGGGACAGATATGGCAAATATCATTCAGACTGAGCGAATGAACAAGTGCATCAATATGTGGCTTTAGAACATGATAAAATAATTTCCCTTCATATAGAAAAATAACATGATATCATAATGGTAACATCCCAGCACCCACTCTACTTCAACAACATTGCTCTTACTCTCAGGGACCTTTAAAGGACCCTGTTATTTTCTTTTGGCCATCTGTATAGTTTGCCTGCTGTGACATATTTGTCCTGAAGGGGCAGCAACAGACCTAAAGGTACAGTCCAGTTTTAACAATAAAAAAATTTAATTATAAGATGAGTAGCAGTTGTGGAGCTTTAGGTTCCATTCCACCAGCTGCCTGGTTGCCAGTGAGGTGCTCTGAGCATAGTACTGTCCTCACTCACATAACTTCCAGTGGGCTCACCACCCACAGGAAGGTTTGCAGTACAGTGCAGTGCGATTTAGGCCGCTGTCGTGGAGACTGCTCATCAATTCACCACCTGAACACAAAGCGCTGGGGCAGGAGTGGGCAAACTTTTTGACCTGCGAGCCAGAATTTATCCTAAATTTGGACACGAGGGCCAAGTCAAGAGCAGAAAAATGTAGCATTGGTTTGAACTAAGATAAATGGCACGTAAAAGTCATGTATAAAATCCAAAATTCTAAACTTTAAATAGCCTCATCTACTGGGGGAATACAGACATTGCAGGGAAAAGACAGAAGTATAATTAGAATTTAAAGGATGGCGGCCGCATTAAAAAGCTCAACAGACCGCATCTGGTCCCCGGGCCTTAATTTGCCCATCTCTGCACTGGTGACAAGACGACGAGCAACCACAGGGCATTACTGCCAGCTATTGTATTACAGTGAACTACTAAAATAAAAAATAAATAAGAAAGGTGCTTCCTTATATGCTGTTTTTGTAGCACCTGTAATGATATATCAAGTAGATTAATATGGAAGTGCCACAAATTCTGCACATTCTTGGTCCCTTCAATGCAAAGAACTGATGCTGCTGCAGGATTTTGTCCCAACACCTGAGTAATTGACATATTTCGGTGGTCAGATGGCTGATTGTCCCTTTCTGGAACAGTTTGGCCAACACTATCATCCTGCTGATTGCAATTACACTTCTACTAACCAAATAGATCAGCTAAAACAATGGTGTCTGCCACCGGGATGGAACATGTAACATGTATTATTGTTTTGTTTTACTAAATTATCTTTTCTCTTTATGGCAGTAAACCTGCAGTGAACGACAGTCGACGTGAAGGCAACACAAATTGTCCCCAAAACAAGGTACTGCTAAAGTCCAGCTGATATAATATCTACCTGCCGTTTATTAAATACGCTATGTTTTTCATGCGTAGATTTTACCTGCCCATCTGTTTCTAAAATCAAATTAATCCATGAGCTTGTTAAAAAAAAAGGTCTCACCAGGTGTCCAGCTTGAAAAATCTTTTTTTTTTTACATCTTTCAGCATGGAGGAGACATCTGTGGAATTAAAAGAAACCAGACTCTACAATCTTACTTTTTTAATTTATCTTTTCTCTATTTCTGTGAAGATTGAAGTTTATGAACAGGATGATCTCCAACATTTGAACAAAGTGTTTAACTGTCAATCATCATTTACAGACATGTGTTCTGCTGTCATGAGCTTGGGAACTGGGTGATGAGACCTTTGTAACGCCAGTGAAAGCAGCCTTGATTTAACCACTTCAAACACAATTATCCAATCAGACGAGCAGCCGTTCCTCGGGGTGGGCTAACGTCAAAGCTCCAACAACCCTCACGCCTCATGCTGATTGGCAGTTAGGGGTGGATGATTCTGGCACATTATCCAATCACCTATTATTTCAAATGCCTGCAATGACTCAAAATTGATTTACCCAATTAAAGAGATGTGATGAGAGCTTTTCATAAAAATCAAGTAAAAAAAACACTATGCAAAGCCCCAAAATAAATAAATGATTAAATGGCTGTTCCTCAGGTTTTGTTATTTTTACACAACGTGTATGTATCCTTGTGTTTATTCCTCTACGCACTGGCCTTGATGCTATCCTTCGATTTCCTTAATCACAACGCCATGATTCCATTTCTCATACTAAATGGTCAGAGCTCAAAAGACAATGGAAACAGAAACATAAGACAGATTATGCTGCAATTGGTCAGTGGTGCCTTAGCCGTTAAGGGAGCTGACTTAGGGCTGCCACTGAGGTGCTCTGAGCATGGCACTGACTTACGATGGGCTCACCACCCAAAGACAGAGAAAGGCTCATAGTAAGGTGCAGTGTGATTTGGGTGTCAGTCATGGATACTGCTCCCCCGTGACCCAGCAATGGATAAGTGGATAAGTTAGGATGAATTAATGAAGGGAGGAAGGAGGGAAGTACTAGGTATTTCTTGCTCTAATAGCAATTTTCTATATATAATAGTTCTATATAAAATTTCCTTTTCACCTTCTACTCTGACTCCAACTGCCTTCGTTACTGCATCCAACAATCACCATAATAGGCTACAGACAAGGAACATTCTAAAGAGACAATGCACACCAACAACAGCAGCTAGGTCGTACTTTGGCCTTCACATCGAATGCCTTTTGCTCCCTCTTCCCTATGTGGCGTCACTTCTATCTCTCAAATCTTTACTGTCTCAGTTGTAGATGATTCAAAATTATTCAACTGTATATGTGATCAGGGAAAATAAAATGTCTTTTTGGGCAGAAATATGACTTCTTCTTCTCTGCTTGTCTCTTTCAGGGGTTGCTACAGCAAGTCATTATTTTCCATCTCCCCCTGTCCTCTGTATCCTCAACACTACATCCATGTCCTCCCTCATTGCATACATCAATCTTCTCTTTGTCTCCTACTTGGTAGATCCGTCTCTAGGATCAATGTATCCACTGTCCCTCCTCTGAACATGTCAAAACCATCTCAATCTGTCTTCTCTAGCTTTTTCTCCAAACATTCCTGTCTGTGTTGTCCCTCTAATCACCTCATTCCTGATCCTGTCCATCCTTGTCTCTCCTTAAGAGAATCTCAGCATCTTTGACTGTGTCACCTCCAGCTCAGCCTCCTGTCTTCTGCATAGAGTGTCTCTAAACCATACATCAATAGTTAAAAAACAGCCACTAGGGAACAAAACCCAGCGTCTTTTAGTGTCGGTCTGAATATCGCATTAATGTTGAGGGTTGCATCAAGAAGGGCTTAAAAATTGTGCCAAAACAATGATTTGAGACAATAATTGTCACAGAAAAACTACCAGGTCAAAAGAGAAAAAATATTTTACCGTAGTCTGATCAGGTGCTACTTGGATGATGACCTGATATGTGGGCATCACACAGTGCTGTAACACCAGTCTGGTCATGTCTGCATCCTCAGTGACAGGGTCAGGAGATAACATGAATCCGTCATCAATGCACTCGTCGGATGTGTTTAGTATCTGTCCAGGAGGTGAGTGTGAAATGTCAGACAGTTTGTTGTCCTCAGAGACTTTCATCAGACTTTCATTGAAACAAGAAAATGAATTTTCATACTCATACAAGCAAAGCAAATCCTCCAATTTGTTGATTAAAAAATAAATCATATGCAGCCTTTTGAGCTGAAAAAAATTAGATTGATGATAAATTAAATTGATGTCATTTTTACAACATGATCTTTCAGTGGGTGGTGCTGATGGCCTGGCAAATAAGGAAGCAGACTTGGATCTAATCCACCAGCTGCCAGGTTGCCATGAAGGTGCTCTGAGCAGCGTCTCAACCCACAAAACCTCCAGCGGGCTCACAACCCACGTGGTGCAGTGTGATTTGGGAGGCAGTCCCTGGGACTTTGGGAAATTGAGGAGGTTTGTTGAACTCTGGCGTTAGGTTTAGGTTAAAGAAATCACTTGTGATGCAAGTACAGTGGGGAAGATGCAGGAGACACTTACATCATCCACTCTCCATAAGTCGTTTCCTAGGCCTTCCGTCTGACCATAAGTGATTGCACCATTTAGGAAATCACTTCCACTGCTCTCATGCTGTGAAAAAAAACAAACTATAATAATATATTGTTTAAAGAGCAGTGCCCTGATGAAGAAAAAAAACTACAGTATACTTGGATCCTGATGACATCACCACTTACATCATCAGTGTCTTGCAAAACTGCAGCAAGCAATCGTATATACTCGGTGGCAGCTTTCAGTGTGTCGACTTTGCTGGGCTTCCTATCAGGTCTCATAAGTGGCACCATCCGCTTCAGACGGGAGAACATTGTGTTCAAGTTACGGATCTATACAAAAATGTTTAAAAATGGTGAATGTTTGTATTCCAGAGGTAATTTAATACATTTCAGATGACGCAAGGTTTCCATCCCTGCTGACGCCATTGAATTAAACCTAGCTATTACGCCTACTGTTTCCTTCTCAGCCAGACATCTCAGTTATACAGCATTCGGTTATGATTAACTCTGGATATAGCTGTAACTTTCAACAATCAAACTGGCAGTAGGTCTTTCACAGCTTGACCATCAATCAGCACCTTTTTTCAAATTCTACAAATAAGGGAATTAATCACAGCCCAGGGAGGATATAGTGCAGAATTGAAAAAGGAGTACTTGTGGCCATCGCCTCGAAAGCAAGTTCAATTTCTGGTCATTGTAGAGCTTTACTACATGAAGACCATAATTAAAATGTACTTAAATTATACAGGAAGAACGGAAAGAACTTCTACCTCTCGCACCACTTTTCATCATGTTTTACATTGTGACCATCCTGACCAAAACTGCTTATAAATAAAGTGCATACTTCATGCTGAATTATCGGAAAGCCAGGAAAAAATCTGCTAAACAAAGCTAAATGGGCCACATCTGGCCCCCGGGCCTTAGTTTGCCAAGGAACCGTTACCAAGGTGAACTTTTTTGAGCCCCTGGTGAGTTCAGTAGACTAACAACTATTAAACTATCCAATAGACTGGCAACTATTTGAACCTGGGACGATGCAGACCTAAGTCCGGGTACTTAACCACTAGGCCACCACTGCGTCAACTGTAAATAAATTTAATAGAGATATGTCCAGACAACAGGTCCCCACAGAGCTCTGTGTGGTTCTGGGTTCAGTGTTTGGTAATAAATGGCCTGACAGTAGAATTTGGGTTCAAAGTATCTCAACCAGTGTTTTTATATGAATTTTTCCCCCCTTTTTTATCCATAACCAAAACCTCACCCTGAGTCGTTCCTTGGCGTTGACCAGCTCTCTCTTCTTCACCGTTTCATTGAAGTCTTCGGCTACGAAGTACAGACCGTCTTTGGCTCGTTTGAACTTCTCTATGTTACTAAACACGGGCAGCGCAGACTCTCCCGTCACACGCTTCAACACGTCGCTCATTAGTTCCTCCACCGGCACCTTCATTGGAACCACGACACGATTACAGTGACTAAATATTTCTACGGTCACTTTGGGGGGAGACGCTCGTATTAATCAACGGGTTTTGTTCCCCGTTCCTAGCGCACACCTGCGCTGCTGTTATCCTGATTGAACGCCCTCGCCACGGCTGGAAGAAGCACAGAATGTCGTGACATTCCACCGCAGACTTACCCAGCAATGTAATACCAGACACTTCTGAGACCATATAATAGTGACCACTCTCCTGACCTTCATGCTTGCACCCATTATATCGGACAGACAGTCATACAGACAGATAGATGGAAGGAAACAGATTTCAGTCCATAGTTGAGGCTGAGAAGCCGCTTTCCAAACGACATTCTACAATAAAGGTATTGTATCTGATGGGAGTTGCAGTTGCACTATATATAGATCTAGAGATAGATAGATAGATAGATAGATAGATAGGGTTTTTTTTTAGATTTTGCAATTGAACTTTGTTAACAGTGCACAGTGCAGCTGTCACACTCCACTAAAACTTAAGAAGTTATACAATTATCATAATAAACTGCTCTTTTCTCTTCCACTTTGGCACCACTGATGTTCAGGCTTCGATGATGAGATGTTCAAGGGAAGCCACACTAAACAGCAAGGACCATCTTCTTTGATTTATTTTGATTTTATGCAGCATGAAGACCTCCATAGATAGATAGATAGATAGATGCTACACATAGATAGTTGAAGTCTATTAAAAAATAGACATTCATTAACTATAACCTGGATTTGTGACTATGAGCAACAGTATGTGTAAAGCAAACCTCCTACTGCTTGCTGCTGCAAGTCTGGGCAAGAAGGTTAATACAGCTACAAGAACGAATTAAAGAATTAAATTGGTGAAAGTAATTTCACCAGTGTGTCATCAAAAAGTAATGTGTCATCAGAAGTGCAACCAGTTCAGATCAGTGTACATAGCTACGGAAATGTGTGCCGGTGTGTGAGGACCTCACTCCTCTTTCTTGACTGGTAACACTGACACTGAAGTGAAAAGAAAAATGCTTATCGCTTTTCAGGGCATCACAGCTGTCCACAGAATTGAAAACCTTAACTCTGACAGCTGAGCCTGTGGTGGAGAGTAATATTGGGTATTACGAACAGACAAAGTTATGGACAATATTGATTTGTAGTGTTACTGTGGAATTGTAGAAAGATTAGTACCCACAACATGTAAGATGCATAAACTGTATCCTACATGCTGTAAAGTCAGTCAGTCAAAGCAGACTAATGTAAATGCAGACACGAAACAGGTGAATGCACAATAAAATAATTGTATCCATTTCCTAACTAATTAGTTATGCTGTAATAACGCGTCAAGAAATGCCTTTCCAGCTTTGTGTAACCATGGCAACAGCTGAGCTGTCAGAGAGACAGCCTCGTGCAAAATTGTGTTTGTACGAGGTATAGTGTTTATGGAAGGAATAAACTCCAGAACAAAACAAGAATAACCCGGACGTAACTGAGTTAATTACTTTGACATTACTCTTAATTTGCTATATTGATCTAGGGCGGTTCTGGGCAGTACTTAGTGTCCTTTCTTTAACTGCCATCCACTTTTCAAAAGATAACACGCCATAGTTATGGCTTGTGTCTACTCAGTGTAGTTTCTACTTTATCGACATCCAAACTAGTCCAGAGCACCGGATTTCCGTGAATACCGAACCAAGGTCGCTGATATCGGTTGCTGATCCACTGTAGGAACTGACCCCACCGCGCCTTTACTGCAGCCAATCAGAGCCGTGAACAGGACGTGACGTCACTGGACTGCCTTGTCGAGGAAGCTGGAAGTTTTTTCCTCCTTACGACATCCCTGTTCTATCGTTTGTAAAACTACGAATTGGGAATAAATCATTTTACATTATTGCTTTTTAAAGACTTTGATATTTTAGGGCACTTTTTTTCTGTTTTTCGAACGTTGAGTGAAACGTAAAAGAACCGCAGCGGCAGGATAGAAGTGACAGGAAGTAAAAGTCGTCACACATCAGTCAGTATCATGTTAGCCTCCACAATGCCGGACAATATCTGCGGTGAACTCCACGATGAACAGACCAATGAAGTGAGTACTGTCAGAAACAGACACTTAACACTGCGCCGAGGCTGCGTTATAGACATTTTATGTTAGTATTTCTAAAGTGTGTGTATAATAAACACTTGGAGTAGCAGCAGGTCCCGCCCTCTAACCTGGGGCAAGGAGGACGTTCACATTAACACGTCAACTGACATCCAGTCCTTAAACTTGGCCGAGGGTCAACACAGTTGAGAAACTCATAAACTTCTCTTTATGTGTAAATTAAAAGTGTCGAAAATAGTTAACAACATCATGTGGGTTGTTAATGACGTGATGACGTTAATTACGTGAAAACAGCGTGTCAACGTATTCGGGTTTAATTGTGAAGTAATTGTTTTTGTTTTCTTTTGCTAAGTGTTGCTGCTTTCAGTTTCATAGGATAGACAATGTTGACAAAGAAAGTAAACAGAGATAATGACACAATGTGACAAATCTGATGTGGTAAGATTTGTGAGGTTGTTTCAACAGATAAAATGGTGCTTGCAATACATTTTTAGCAGATAGGAGATGCCAAAACACCTTTATTTTGACCAAAAGAGACGTTTTCTGTTAAAATTAGTATAGCTGAACTCTTGCTTTACAGCAGTGTTCTCTTTTCGGCACCACGGACCGGTTAAATGTCTTGTACTATTTTTACGGACCAGTTGTTAAGTTGTGGCAGATAAATAACAAGGCAACATTATTTCTCTGTGGCCCCGGCACCAATTCACCAATTCAATTCATCCATCCTAATTGGAATAACAATCATATTTTAGAGACATGAAACCCAATAAGAATGCACAGCAGTGTAACAAGAGCCTGTTTTCAGGTGTCCCTGTCAGATAAACAATGCCTGTATCTAAGACTGTCAGGTGTTTGTGAGAGCTGGTTAGTGAGAGTGTTGTATCACATAAATCCAACTTATTGACTAATCACACGCAAGAGTGTATGTAATGTAACAATTTAATTTTATTATAATATATCATTATAAACATATATGTAAAAATATGAAGTATTTGTATTGCCAAGAACTGCCAAATTACCAACTGTCAAGAAAAGCTTATCATATTGGTTAGATGTTTCCATTGATCTGTGCTTGTTGTGTACAATTAATCATATGTTGGCAAGTGTGAGTGCATGCCAAATGTAAGTGAAACCTTTTCAAAGCAGCTTTTTTTTAATTCAATAACAACATTGTCTTTCTCATTGGCTTATGGCATTTGACAGATGAATGTGTTTTGTCTTTGAGGCACATGGTTAAATGGCTGCTTATGCTACTCTGGCAGTGTGCTGATCTGACAAATGGTGGCCCAGAGCCATAGAACCTGTTGCTCCACACTGATAGTCCATTTAGCGTATGCAGGTAACACAATCAGGATTTAGTGGTGGGAACAGGAATCTAGACTAACCCGTAGTAGAATCAGTTGTTGATGGGAAAACATACAAAATCCAGAGGAAATTCAGGATAGAATTGCCTACTTTGCCATTGTCTGACAACAGCAAGCTGCTTTCTCGTGTATGTGTGTAATTATTTGAAAATAAAACATTAATTCGCACAACTCCTGAAAAAAAAGAGTAAACCTGAAATGAGAAGACAAAGAACAATTTCAAATAAAACACTACAGGTGCTCAATTATGTACTGAACGTAGACACATTATCTTCTGTCTATCTAGCAGGACAATTAAAACATTTATTGAGTAGTAAAGACTAGACATTTGGAGTATGAAGGAAGGTAATTGTTCTCATTTTGTTGGATTTTTTACTTGGCTTCTCACCAGTACTATACAATGTTTACTATCTACAATTTAGTGCCTCTCACTAAATGTCAGTAGGGCAAAAAGGCAGGAGTCAGGTTTTGTTGGTGGATTTTTTGATACCATTGGTTGTCAATGTCTTTGTGCTAATAATGGTTTCTGTGGAGTTATCCTATCAGAATTCATACGCTAATTTGTGTGCTTTTGTTCACAATTGAATGAATTTTCATTTACACATTCTTCGTGTCAATTTTTCTGTTTATGGTTTTAGAAGGTCATTTTGAACCCATTTGTCGTATGATGTAATGTGGTGAATGCTGATGACGCTGGCCTATTGTTTCCTATGTTGCTGAGATTCTATGAATCTGGTCATTGACCTTTGGTGTCCGCGTCTCTCTTGCAATGGGCTCAGAAAATTCAGTAAAACATGTGTATGAAATGCGTTTTCATCTCTCATTATGATAAACTAATGTCTAAATACTTTATTTTTAGGTGGACAAATATCTAAACCCTCTCAAATTATCAGATAGAACTCTGATGGAGCTCTCCATAAGATTTCGACGGGAGATGGACAAAGGATTGTGCAGGGACACAAACCCTACAGCTGCAGTCAAAATGCTGCCCACGTTTGTGCGCTCTACTCCCGATGGAACAGGTAAACACAACAAGAATTGCAATTTAATTACTATTTTATTTTTTTGAATTTCCTGATACAAATCCCAAGTGGTACATCCCATCATGGAGAGGAAAAAAAACAAAGTGGAACTAGGCACTGCCATGTATATTTGCATGTTAATTGACTCTGCCCTTGACTGATATGTCTGCTAAAGTTTTTTTATAAACTTTATATAAAATTTATAAAACAGAAAACATGAATGTTTAAGTGCTGTCCTCATTGTTAAATTGTGAATCATAAAATCTCTGGCAGAGGAAGGTGAATTTTTGGCCCTTGACCTTGGGGGATCCAATTTCCGTGTCCTCTTGGTGAACGTCAAGGCTAATGGCAAGCAGAAAGTGGAGATGGAAAATCAAATTTACGACATTCCTGAACATATTATGAGAGGCAGTGGGACAGAGGTAAGGAACACTCTGGCTGATCAGGGTATTATTGTCAAGTATCATTTGTATGTATTATATACATGTGTGCAAAACCTCCCACTGTACTGTAGCTGTTTCTGTAAAAATACATTGATATTAAATATAATGAAATTATATATGATTGTTGCAGAAATTATTATATCATTATATAATAATTTTGTTACATTAACCTGAGTGTATCTTATCGTCACATTTTCTGTCTTTGCCAGTTTTTTGATCACGTGGTGGATTGTCTCTCAAATTTCATGGAGAAAAGGGGAATTAAGGACAAGAAACTCCCTCTAGGCTTCACTTTCTCCTTCCCATGTCAGCAGACCAAGATAGATGAGGTAATTAAAGTTAATAATAGTAAAAGATAGTAGTAGTATACTATCATAAGTTTCACATTTTTTTTACATTGATTGGTAACTAATTACCAATGACAGTGGAAGCATCACTGACTTTGTATTACATTGGTTTGATTAGTTAAAACAACTAGAGCTGGTTACATTAAAAGTAGCCAGTTCACTACAGCAGTGGTCCCCAACTGTAGTGAACTGGTATTGGTCAGGATTTGACAGGAACCCATTTTCATTTAGTCCCTCTTTCCTGTCATCAAGCATCCTTTTATCTATAGTATTCTGAGCAGAGAAACCTTGAAGAGTTTGGATAAAACTGAAGTAACTAATTGTTATTTTGTTTTGGGTGTTTTAGCAGTACTTACAGTCTAATAACCTAAACTATTTACTTTTTTTGTGCTCTCTGCAGAGTGTTTTAATATCATGGACCAAAGGATTCAGGGCCAGTGGCGTGGAGGGAAAAGATGTTGTTGGTCTTCTGAGAAAATCCATCAAAAAAAGAGGGGTAAATATGCAACACCTGGAAAAAAATATTTATTACAATATTATCCTTGATTTTTTTTATATATATATTTGTATATAAATATACAATATATATTTTATTTTACGTTTTTTTTTTCCGTTTCCTTTTTGTTAATGACTGGTGTAGGCCTGGAATAATAACAAAAGTTGCAATATATGTTGCAATAAAATACAGTGGGGATGGAAACCATCTAAGGCAACAGTTTGTATTAATTTACAAAAGAAGCCATATGGAAAAAATTAAAAAGGCATCAAATTACAAATAATACTTTACCTACTTGCTTATAAAAAGTCAAAATATGATTTAAGTTCCATAATTTACATATTCAAGATAATAAAAAACAAAATAGTGACATCTGCGAAATTTCTGGACATCTTTTACAAACATTTTGACAGATTTCTGAGTGCAATTCAAGGTCTGTAAGCACAACCAGAATTCACAAGTTGCGCACCGCATTATATGGCACACTGTTTAACAATGACAAAATAAAAGGTTTTGAAATGCACCTCATGATATTACTGTAAGATATTATCATTATTATTATATGGCCAAATTTACAGAGAAATATTTTTTGCCTCAGACTTTCACCACTTCTTCCCTGTAAGATGGGAAAACACAGTAGTAGCCACGCACATTACTGAGAATGTCAAATTGAAATGATAGCCAAGACACCAGGAGCACTGAAACAAAACTGTGATCTAAATTGTTTTTGAACAATCTCTAAATATACAAGCAGTGGTAATGAAAGACGTTGAATGAAGACGATAACATTTAATATAAATGTTATTAATAAGAAAGAAATGTATCAACAGACTGCAGCATCAGGTCTATTCTCAAAAGTTATTACAATATTCTGGAACAGGAGCACCCAGCGGCGACTTCTTCTTGTCGTCTAATCAGACACTTAAGTAAAGTCAACAAGTTAAATGATGTCTTTTAAACTACACATGTCTAACAATATTCATGTAACTCAATCAATCAATCAAATTTTATTTATATAGCCCACATTTGCAAATCAGCTTTGTCACACAGGGCTTTACATCCTCTGTCATTAGACCCTCAGCCAGGGTGAGGAAAAACTACTGAGGGGAAAAAAACGCCTTTTAACAGGGAAAAGAAAACTGGTAGAAACCTTAGGGAAAACCACAGGAGAGGGATCTACTCCCTGGACAGACAGACAGACAGACAGTGCAATTGATGTTCCCAGAGCATAAAAATACAATAAAATAAAACCAGCACAAAGGTGCAATGACAATAAACAATTTGACATTTATAAATATAACAAACACAGCTGAAGTTCTTCCAGTAGGAAATCAAAGTTACAAAATGGCTTGTAATGTCAGTAGTGATATGGGTTTGGATCCAGGTCGTCCTAGTAGCAGTACAAGTAGTAGTAGTAGCACTAGTGTCTTAGTAGACGCGACATACATTAATTATTTAAGCAGAATTTCACAGCACTGCAGTCACTTTAAAGAATTTTTTAAAATTTCTCTTTTGCATAGTTACTGTACTCCCCATTAATGAGGTGCAAACACAGAAGGTTGGACATGGCATTCTGAAGAAAGAACACCATCTTTATTCTCCTTCCAGAAGAGGTTTCTTCCTGCCACTCATATGAGTGCAGTGAGGTTTTGGCAAGATTGTAACTCAATTTCTTTGTCTAGGTTAACAAGGGTGATGTTGAACACATTAGAAGGTGGAGGTGCCTTTTGTTCAACCCCAGATGAGTGAAGAAAATACCATACATATTTGGTAAACCTGGAAGAAAGCAATACCTGAGAATTGCCCAGATCCACTGATGTAAAGAGAGACATTACCTTGGGTGATAGTGAGAAATAGTTGTCTAATGGAAATGGAAGAAAATAAGAGTTCCATTTCCATTAGACAACTATTTCTCATCCATCTGTAGCTGATGTTTTCAAAACTAGACAGCTAGACTAATGTTAAGACAATGCTTACTTTTCTGGGGTGTAATTGCTTTTTTAGAAATGTACTTTTTTTAGGAGGTATTTCCAGTTGATGGAATATTAACGTATCAGCCTATTTACATCTACTTTAGGATTTTGACATTGACGTGGTGGCAGTAGTCAATGACACAGTGGGGACTATGATGACCTGTGGCTACGATGATCACCTCTGTGAAATTGGCCTCATCGTTGGTGAGTCAAATACAGTTACAATTTTTTTATCATAATATTACAGTATTGTAGCTGTAGTATACCGTATATTAGGGCTGTATAGACCCTCACAACAGCCAAAAAACCCAGACACAGAAAAAAGGAAGAAACCTCAGGGTGATCAACAGTGGAGGGGATCTTCACCAAGGACATAGAGGTGGTCAACAAGGAGAAAAACTTAATCAATTTATCTACACAGGATATCTACACAAGGGCTCTTTAAATTCCTTGCAGAGTCAATATAAAGGTGAAATCCTGGGTCCAGAAAATTGACTACAGGATCCTAGGGATCTCAAAACATACTTTTGGTATGGTTGTTGTAAAATATGTTTTGTGTCTATGATTTATTTGTTACTGTGTTGAACAACAAACCTTGAAAAAGCTGTTTTTTTTTTGTTTTTTTTTACATTTTCACTAGCAACAACATTCATACATTTGTCTGCCTGTTATTTGGTGTTATTGAGCAGTGCTATTTTGGTCAATGTAAGCAATGTTATATCCTCCATTCACCCTCTTTAATGAGACTAATGGATGATTGATAATGAAAGAAGCAATGAATGGTTCACAGTCAAATTCTTCCTTCCAGGTGCTGCGCCCTGCACCTCTTGTTGTTAGTGTCAGTGGTTTACTTTGCAGCCTCGTAATCTTAACCTTATTAATTAATCACGAAATAATGTTCTTAATGCAGTGGTAGTGGCTAGGGAAGCGTCCTTGGATCTGGAAGGCTTTGGGTTAAAATCCATCAGTTGTTAGGTTTCCACTAAAGTGCTCTGAGCATAGCATCATCCAGACCCACCTAATAGGGGGCTCTTCAGTTTCATTAAGCCTGCAGTGCCATTGTTGTGGCAGTTACAGTTCCCTGTGACCCAGTAATGTACAGGAAGGAGAAGATGAATGACTGTCAGACCTTTTTCTCACTGTTTTTTGATGTTATTTTAAGGTCAGAAAAGCTTTTATACAGGATTTGAAGCACATTATATCTAAATGTCTAAATTCTGGTTTAAAATCTTTTGACTTTTTTGCTTCACTCTTTTTAGGTCATCCAAGTAAGACCTTGCCTTTTTTTTTTTTTACAAAGAATGTCAGGCTTTTGTCGTTGATAAAATGTTTGAATTTAACAACATTTTAAAATTTGTCCCAAATAGTTCAACTTAATTGTCTAATTGTCTGAGAAACAAAGGCTTTGATTTCAGTGTTAGCATTCATGGTTAGTGGTCAGTGCAGGGTTCTTCTTATTCTTTTTTTGACTTCTTTTAATTTCAAATATACATGTACATAACTTTCACACTTGCGGTCAAATGTTAATAAACATACAAATACACATTTCAAGTAATTTTGTCCTACCTGTATTCAAAAATATTCATATTCAAGATTCAGTGTCCATTCAGTATAGTTGATTTGTCAGTATATATTGAGTTTGGCCCCTGACTTTATGCAAGTTTTCAATATTGGCCTGCTTTGAAAGTTGGACAGACCTGGCCCATACAGACCAACCCATTTCAACATCAAGTATGAAACTCTCACATTAATCTCATCATCCTTCTGTTTTGTTTTATACCACCCAGGAAATACACCAGACAGTGTTAGTATATGCCATAAGCATATTAATATTTATAATAAAAAACATTCTCAATTAGACATAGACTTCAAATTTTCAGAAAAAGATCACCAAGGTTCCTATTCAATGATATACGCCTGTATTATTGTAGGACAGTCCCACTTTTTTGCCTTAACATTATATCTGCAGTTTCTACACTTTCGTCTGTCTCTTTTGGTCTCCATTTTGAGTAATAAATAATATAAGTACCAGTAAACTTACACCAGGTAGTTGTAGTGATTGCCCAACTAACAGTCATGGTAGAATTAACATTTTAATATAACTCAAACATCTTTGAAATAGTCAAAACCAACATACAGCTTTATAGGCCTGGATGTGCAGATAATTATGACAGTGTTTGTAGTGAGTCCAATACTTAGTTCTGTTGTCTGTCTTCAGATACTTGAAAAAAAGAACTGTTTAACCTGAATAAAATTGCTTTACAGTACGCCACTCTGCTCACAAAGAGAATAGTTTCAGTACAACAAATAAATGAAAGAAAATTGTTTTAGGGCTTAGTATCAAGCAAAAATGTTCATGCCTCATTCCGTTTCATTTTGCAGAAAGACTAAATTGTTTTGATAATGGCTTCAAAGATTAGACTCTGAAAAGGTCATTCATTATTACAGATACAGTCTTAACTTTTGCCAACTCTCTAGGGACGGGAACCAACGCCTGCTACATGGAACAGATGAGGAACCTGGAGGTGCTGGAGGGAGATGAAGGGCGTATGTGTGTAAATACAGAGTGGGGAGCTTTTGGCGACGATGGCAGCCTGGAGGACCTGCGTACTGACTATGACAGAGAAATAGATGCTGGCTCTCTTAACCCTGGAAAACAGCTGTGAGTTTCTGTCACTTTGGTGCTGTTACTCTGGTGTGTGTGCACCAGTGTTTGACCATTGAAACATTTGGAGAACCATGTGGCTTACTGATTTTGGAATTTTAACAGGACACCTTTGCCTTGACCACAATTTTAAAATTTGACTGAGCGTCTCTGGTTATATAGGCTGTTTGGGGTTTTGGGTATTGGGTCAATACATGGTTTTGGAATGTCATTCTAAAACTGTCCTTTGCACTCACAGTTTTGAGAAGATGATCAGTGGCATGTACCTCGGGGAACTAGTTCGTCTCATCCTGGTGAGGATGGCTAAAGAGCAGCTGCTCTTTGGGGGCCAGACCACAGCCAAACTCCTCACCACAGGGAGCTTCAACATCAGACACATCTACGCCATTGAAAATGACAGGTTAGTTTCCTTTTTGCTCAACTCAAAAGCATTGAGTTTATTCTTTCATAAATGGTCTGGTGTTCTCAGCAGAAGAAAGAAAATGTGTTTTTGAGTCTTGTTAGTCTGTCTGTTCAGCAATGTTGTGAAGGATATTAGGATAAAAGTTTAAATGAACCTTGACAGTCTGCAAGTCTTTGTTTTCTTTAATTTACTAATAAATTGGTTTATTTATTAAGGTAACATGAGGTTATTTTTTGTGCTGATTTTATAGCATGATTATACTGACAGGTTGTTAACTATTTTATCGCTAAGAACTAATGTAAATTAGAAGGTTAATGAATTTGTTATATTGTTGTCTTTACATTGTCTCCAACTATGGGAATCTGAGAAGTTTTGGGTGACAGACCTTTCTTGCCCAACAGAGAGGAAGAAGGTCTGGCTTTTGCTGAGCAAGCGCTACGGGACCTGGGTCTGGACCCATCTATGGAAGACTGTTTAGCCACTCAGAGGGTGTGTCAAATAGTTTCGACAAGGGCTGCTCACCTGTGTGCTGCCACTCTGGTGGCCATACTGCGGCAAATTCGGGATAACAAAGCGGCTGAGAAATTGCGTACGACCATCGGAGTGGACGGCTCTGTTTATAAAAACCATCCACAGTAAGTCATCCTTTTGAGGAACGGTACAACTGCACCAAGGTTGCATCATTACACACCTAATGGGTCTTCACACTAGATTCCTTCTATAAGACCGGAATTAAGTGGAATTAATTAGGCCAAAGTCAATATATATTGATATATATTGATTAACTGTAAATGTGTTTTCCCTTCTTGCCATACATTAAATATTGTTTTTGTTAACAGCCAGAGCTTAAAACAATCAACACATGAGAAATTACATTAGAAATAATTTACAAATCAGTGGTAATTGTTTCTTAAACTGTCAATTCATAGTCTTTCCAGATAATTTTTAATCTAAATCATAATAATAATAAGGGCTATATACTGGTGGGCCAACTCTAGTAGACATTTGACCTGATCTCGCAGGCTAGGTATAATGACACTGCGGGCCAAATTTGGCCCCTAGGCCTGAGGTTGACCCGGGTTTCTTGAGAAAAGATCAATAAAGGGGAAATCACACTGCATCACTGTAGGTTTTGCCAAAATGAATATCGAAATGCATATAGTTTTTTTTATTATATCTTCTGTTTGTGTTTTTTTTTTCTCTACGTCTTCCATGGAAAAAGCAGTATTTGGTCAGATATCCAGAATTATTTTATATTATTCTCAAATCTTTTGAAATATTTTGAAAAAACAAAAGAGGCAGTAGAAAAAAATGT
>JAFBJS010002157.1:452843-474137 GCA_016785265.1 Paraplagusia blochii | reverse complement strand
GCTACCAGGTAGGAGACAAAGAGGAGATTGATGGATGCAGTCAGGGAGGACATGGAGGTAGTTGGAGTCAGAGTAGAAGATGGAGAGGACAGGGGGAGATGGAAATTGTTGACTCGCTAAAGATAAAGGGAATGTTACAGTCAACACTAGGTATAATGCTAACATGCTTTAAGTAGTTTCTACATTACTTTATGGGGAGTGGCAAGCATTGTAGGAAAAATGCAAAAAAAAACAAACAAACAATTGAACCACAATACAAACCAAATATGTAATTTGGAAAGTTTGGTGGGCCGGAAAACAAAGCTGAACGGGCCACATCTGGGCCCTCGAGCCTTAGTTTACCCAGATCTGGTTTAAGTCATTCAAATCATGATAATTACACTGTAAACCCAAGGGTGACTGCTACTACCGTCTACTGTATGTGGCTTTTTCTTTTTCTTTTTTTTTTATCAGAGGTTATCGGGTTTTTACAGTAACTGTATTGTTATTTCAATAAATATATAAATATGGTTCTCATTTTACACATTTTTCTGCAATGTGCTTTATTACTTCTAGTATTTATTTGCCTTAATATCTGTAGACTTGCATTAGCGCCACCTGGTGGAGAGTTTCTAATGGTGGAAATGTCACAAAGAAACACACATTTTTTAGTTTTTTTTTCCACTAATAAAAAATATCTCAAGCTCCAGCAGGAAGAAACATATATATATAATATAAAGCCTCTGTCTTATATATGTGTATATGAAGACGCACACGCACAGTACGAGCCGTTCGCTGACGTCACTGGCCAGAACGCCAGGAGCAGCAGCAGCAAACGAGTGCACGGAGCTGCGCAGCCGCTCTGCGCATCCACTCGCTGTGCTCGGAGCAGCGCAACCATTTTGACGGGTAATAAAAAGCCGCGACTGGACGACGACGAGTGACGGCCACGCACGAACCTGGCCGAAGTTGAGGCCGAGACCGCGTGACTGACAGAGCGATACAAACTTTTTCCCCCGGAAAATCAACGCCTGCGCAGACAGGCGTGCGTCTCCCGCTCTCTCTCTCTCTCCCTCCCTCCCTCTCCCGCCATTGTTCCGTCATTTTTCCTCAGTTTTGACCATGGACGGTAATCAGCCAGGAGGCCACGCCACGATGCATGTGAAAAGTGAAGCCGTGGATGAAGCCACTCCCGCATCGTCGGGCTCCTGCAGCCAGGAACCGCCTGCCTGCAGAGGAGACGCAGGAGGAGGAGAGCATCAGACTGCAGAGGAGCTGCAGGCAGCTGCGACAACCACTCCTGTGCTGCTGTGTGAGTGACGGTGCATCGATGTCTGCACCGATATCGGTATCGTTCTAACACAGACTCCGATGTTGGTTTGTTGTTCCTCAGACCCCGTGACCACTGACAGGTACTTCAGTTCTTCAGGAGACTCCAAAACCTACCTGAAGATAGCTCCAGGTAACTGCAAGGTCCTCAGACCACTGCACCACCGCAAGAACAGAAGATATATATTTTCAAAAAATATATATATTTTAAATAAAACATATATATTGTCTAAAAAAATGCATTTGTTAATAAATATATAGTTTATAGATAATTTCTTAAAATGTAAATGACAATTAGGCATCCCTTTAATTTATTCTTTATAAAAAATATATATTTTTTAATTTTGCTTATAATATAATCTCCAAATTCATCATCTTCATCTTTTTTTGTGCAGCAGTCTCCACCACTGCCACCCAAATCACACACATCGCACCATACTATACTGTTAGCCTTCCAATTTTAAAATTTATAGGAAATAATAATAAAAAATGTCCCTCACTTTCCTGCAGGGGGTGCTGCAAGCACTCACTTGTGTTATTGTGCTTCAGAATAATTTTAACAAAATTCAAAGTCAAAAGGGCAGCAGTGGTGGCTTAGCGGTCGAGAAAGCGGTCAGTAGAGAAGGTGTTGGAGGTTAGAATTTATTGTGTAACTTTTCGTAATTACTGAAGTTCTCTTTCGAGATGAATGAAAAATAGAGAATGTTCTGAGGTGAGTCCACCCAACCGTCCGTGTTGTTTTCCTCCCTCAGCTTCCTCCATGCCACCTGCTCCTCCTCCAGAGAAGAGCGTTCCCTCCAGCTCAGATTTCTCCTCCAAAGCTGTTCTGTGTCTGATCGAGGCCATTGGTCGACGCTGGGGCCTCTACGAGACCAGGGAGCGCTCGCAGCTTTTCCAGAGCGTCCAGGAAGAGATGGCGTCCAAGGGACACATGCTGCCGGTGGAAAAAATCCGTCGCAAGTGGAATAACCTGATCGTCACCTACAAGAGGGTGAAGGACCGCAGCCGGGAGACGGGACACGCAAAAACTTCCTGGGAATTCTTTGACGTAAGTCAGTCCTCAACTGTGTAGTTGCACCGCCTATTCATACTCCTTAACAGTAGGTGGCGATAATGCCCTGTAATGATTGATCTGTATTCAAAGTACTTGAGAAATATCAGCACTTACTCTGTTGTAGATGTTACTGCAGCCTGAAGTATTTTTTTTTCAGAACCACTTCATTAATACGTCATTTAATTTAATTAAATTTTTTAAACTTTTCATGAACTTTTTGCGTGCTGATGCATCATGGGAATTTTTATGACGTAAAATACCAAGTATATAGTGTCTCGGAAAATGTTGTACAGTAGTGAGTGTCTCTGTTCGAGACCTAGAAGTGCTGTACAGTCGTGGAAAAAAGTATGAGACCATCCTGCTGTTTTCTTCAATTCCTGTTTCCACTAAATGCGCATTTGATTGGACAAATGGACAAATATAATGACAACAACAACAGCTCATTGTCTGTGGTTTTAAAATGAACGAGACATTAAAGAAAACAAAGGTGGTCTCACGTTTTTGACATGACTGTAGAAGGTAAAGGAGACAAATGTAAGGACCTGATACTTCCGTGTCTCTGTCCCATCACCAGCTGATGGACGCCACCCTCTGTGACACAGTCGGCTCCCAGGTCCTCAACAACAAAAGGTCCAAAGGCAGCGGCCCTGCCTCTGCTACGTCCTGTCCAATGACAAAGACAACGGTGAAACCGCAGCTTCCCCAGTCCACCACCATCATCTGCCCCAACAGTGACTTCATCATACCTCCGTCTTTGGACTCCGTCGCCTCCACTAGTCAAACTATCGGCAGCAGTCCCGCGATGGCGCCCGTGGCCATGGAGACCATCAGTCCCACAAACACTCCTGATGTCAAGCCCCTCATCGTCCTCAACGGGGACATCGTGACAACCAGTATTCATCCCGCCACCATCGTGCCGTCTCCATCCTTCATCTCTTCGCCTTCTTTCACAGAAGCAGCCACTTCTTCTTCTTCACCTGCAAACACAGACAACACTCCACGCTACGTGGGCCGCAAGGCCTCCTCCTTCTCAGCAGGGGTCATACCGTTCCGTCTCAGCGCAGCTCCGGTCAGCAGCAGTCAGAAACTCCTCGGCCTCTCCTCCTCCTTCGCCCCCATGTCCACCTGTCTCACCTCCTCTGCTGCGGCTGCCACCGCGTTACCGTCTTCAGTCATTACAGGGAGCTCGGAAGCTCAGAAGCAAATGGGAAATGAGGAGCTGAGCAACATGTCTCTGCACCAGGAGATCATGAACCGTCAGGAGGAGCAGACCTTTCTGGAGCAAGTGGCCCGTCGTAGGACTGAAGCCAGGGAGAGGAGGCGAGAGCGGAGGGAGGTGCGGATGGCAGAATCCCTGGGACGGATAGCGACAGCCCTGGAGCTGCTCTCCTCCAAACAGGACACGGTCATCGCTCTGCTGCAACGGCTGGCTGACAGGAAGTGATGTCGTCTTCAAGGCTGCAAACCAGGAAGTAATACAGGGATGTTGGTTCAAAGTTAAGAAGGAAAAAACCCCACAAAGTTTCTTTTGTAACATTCCAGAAGAACATTTCCTGAAAGTGAAGTGTTTGTCAGTATTCCATGTAAAACATGAGTCAAGTTATTTAATACGTATTTAATGATTTCATTGGTTAAATTACGCCACGTTTTTGTGAAAAGATGTTTAATAAAAATAAGCACCTTGTCAGTTTTTTAAATAAATGTAATATTTTATTTATGTTTTGGGGCTTTCAGAGCTGCTGCTCATGTGGGTCGCAAAATATCTTTTAAAATCAGGTTACAATGCATCTGTCTGGCTGGGAAATAACCAATTTTGCCAATATTGTCCAAAAGCAAATTTTCAGATACCAATATATGACGCTACTTGCCTCCAAAACTGAGGTAAACGCTCAGAAATTTGGCAAAACTCATATGTTGTTTTATTGGATTTTCATAATTATACTGTTATATAACATCCATATAAACCGTCAGATATTTTCAACAAATTCTCAGTGAAACCCTTCAGTTTGCTCCAGGTTTTGTCTGCGACATGAAACACAAGGACAGCGAGAACAAAACCATAAAGTGGTTGACCGTGGCAGTCGGCCAGAACAAAGACATAAAATGTTAATATCTGCCCCCTGCTGCCAGGTCGGCTCTTTATTTTCATAAATCCCATCCCTGTCTGGTTCCCTTTGGTGAGAGCCAAGATTTAATTGTTGTCTGGCAAATCACTCACCTACGGGCGACTGTACATCTGAGTCTGACTGTAACTACGGCTGACGTTGGTCAGAAACGTATAAACCTGGACATTTGTTCTATTAAGTCCTTAAATCTGACACTTTGTGTCCTCTAACATGGACAACGCTCCACGTGTATTCAGAGGATGCATTACCCTCTATATCCACTAGAGGGTAATACAAATAATGAATACTCACGTTGATTTTTGTTCTTCAGAAAATGAAAGTTTCCATTCACAGGAAACAATCTGTACATCAATGAAAAACTCTTACCTTTCGTTCATCAATTTCAGTTGTCTTCTTTTTCTTCTTCTTTTTCTTTAAGCCTGAAGGTGAGATTGACTGCGCAACACTGCCCCCTTAGGTTTCTTCTGGTACTACCCAGTTTCATGCATAGCTCTCGGAAACCGAAATAAAAGCTACAGAGCGACAGAAGACTCAGCATGAAGACATTACTGAACAAAACATTTCACCTGCTGTTTTATTCCCCAAAAGTTTAACAGAAAGTATTTATCACAACGCGTGTATTTACAGTACAACCTGAAAAGGTAAATGTTACATTGGCAGATCTGTTATATCTTCTTCCTCTTCTTCCTCCTCCTCCTCTTCATCATCCTCGTCAAAGTATTTATCCTCAGCGTCCCTGCTGACAATGTCCAAGTTGTCATAGTCCGGGTTCTCGTCCACTTCACTGTAGAAAACAAAGACAGTAAAGAAAAGATGATAATATTGATTACCATAGAATTTTGTTAGACGACAGCTAGAAAGCTGACCTGTAGTTGAAATCCTTGTCTTTTCCATCCAGGAAGTGCTGATGCATCTGACTTATGAACTCCTCCCTGAGCAAAGCTTTCTCCTCAGCCGTGGGCTCCCATTCTGTCCTGTTGACTCCATCGTCTTTAGGAGGAAAACAAAGACGTAACAGTTACAACAGCCGTGACATAAAACAATGTTCTGTGTGGAATCTCTTCACACCCTCATCTTCCTCCTCTTCCTCCCGCGCACACTCTTCTTTCTCCTGCTCCTCCTGCAGACGACTCTGGATGAGACGCTCCTGGTAGGAGTTCAACAGGAGGTGGGCCAGACCTCCTGCTGATGCTCCTGAATCCCCCTGGGTGTCGTCCAACATGGCTTCCTGGGAACGCTCCAGAACCTGAAGCAGTAAAAAGATTCAGAAGAGAACATCAAATATATGTCGGATAAACAGAAATAGTGATTCTGGAAATTAAGGAGCGCATCAATAAGTGGTTAGGACTCATTGTAACTTTTATTTTGTAATGTCTGTTTTTACCAAATTAGTTTTAAGGTTAAACAGCTGTATAATAAAGTAAAAGTAGCCACCACTAGGTGGCAGCATTGCAGCTCACTTAATTAATTCCATATTTCGTGTTAATACTAGTGCTTTGTATTTGGACAAGTATTTAACTTTTTACCAATATGGGATGTACTAGCAAACAGTTTATATCAGATGTTGCCAAACACAACATCCTCGTGTTTGGTCTCACCTCTTCATCAGTCAGGTATTGTCCTATGTATTGTTCGTAAAGCAGTGGAGCTCTCATTCGCATCTGTTCTTCACTGAAATATTCTCCTTCTAGGAACAGAGCAGAGAACATCAACGTTCACTTGTGCCGACCAACACAGCCGTGTGCGGTCCACGTTCATATCTCTTCACTCATAACCTTTCTGTAGTTCCCTGAGGGCAGCGTAGCGATGGTTTCGGACCCTGGTCCTGTCGGTACATCCTCCAGCCCGTCTCTGGATCACTTTGCTGTAGTGCTGGGCTCGTGGGTCTGAGCTGACGTGGACGAACGCAGACAAGTGCTGGGGCTTCAGACAAGCCTGGGTAGAAAGTATTAAAAAACAGTACCGTAATCAGAACTGTAATCCTACATCTGATACTGAGAAACTGTACATGGTGTAGACATACATGGTACCTCTCCAGGAAAACCAGTGGTTTGCTCCTGTACTGACTCCGCAGCTCCTCTCTTCGCTCCTCCAGGGTCAGCTCAGCATCTCCAATCTGCTGGCTCTTCACCAGACTCCCACTCTGGGCTACCGTCTCAATCATGGCGTTAAACACACTGGACTCCACCTGGTCCTGGTCGTGGTTCTGGTCCTGACACGGAAGTAACTTTAGCTTCTCAAACACTGTCAGTGTGTCCAAACATGTCACAGCATCACAGCTCTCTCACCTGCAGCGTCTGTTTGGTCGATGCTGAAACCGAGACTTCCGGTTGCTCGTTGCTTTTGTCCTGGTTTTCACACCGACTCACCTCTGTAGTAACTCGAGGTTCGATTTCGCCCCACATTTTTACTAAATCTATTCGGAGACGTCACACGGCAGAACTACGACGTTTTCTGTACGTTGCAACGACTTAAACCGCGCCTAAATATTTACTGAAACTTCTCTGAAGCTGCTAAAAAACAGCTGAAAATTTTCAATTAGAACGAGAATATTTTTAAAAATTACCTATTGGGTTTAAATGTGTGAGTTATACAAATCCATATTGGAAATATTATGTTTTTCTTGTCGCCATCTTGGTCCGTCAATGTTGACAACTCCCCGGTTTCTCGTAATCGAAACAATGGTTCCGCATGAAAAACGTGGTTCGGTCGCCCTCTGGCGGCAAATTTGGGGCATAGAAAATACTTCGCTTGAATGGAGTGATTCGGTTATCCAATAAAATTATTGCGATTTAAAGCCTATTTTCCACTTGACCCATTTAACAGTGAATGGATTTTCCACAGGAAACCAATCCAACCTTGCCGTTTTCCACTGACTGACATATTTAATGTATTAAAAACTTAAAAATAAAATCTTGTTTTTTAAACACTGTATTTTCTCAATGTCCACGTTTGTAAATATCTGGACTGAAATCCGCGGATGAGCTGTGACTGTGTTTATGTTTCTACGAACACTGAGCTGGAATGAGTCACACACTCACTTTGCGGGGCCAGAAATAACAGCAGCCTTTTAACCATGTTTTCATCTAACACTCGAAGCTGTGTCTAACGTGGATAATTATCCACACACAGTCGTAGGAAATGTTCTCCCTGGAAAAAAACACTCCACAGTGCTGATCAGAGGAAATCTAATCCAATTTCATGCACTACAAAACTGGCCCCAGGTGAGAAAGATGGAAATAAAAAGGCAAATATCCAAAGCAAAGGAATTTTCCATTTGAAATTAAGGAAAAGTATGACTTTATAAGATAAGAATTAGGGAAAAGGTTACAAGTTTTCACAGTTTCACACAAGTTTATCTACAAAAGTAAGTATTTCATGATGAGAAAATGGATTGAAACGTCACATTTAAGGAGAGTCTTTCTCTTTTTCAGGTGTTGCCAGAGTGAGTCAACATTTTCCACCTCCCTCCATGTCCTCCATCAATCTCATTCTTCTACCAATGTCTCCACTGTCCCTCCTCTGAACATGTCCAAACCATCTCAATCTGTCTTCTCTAGCCTTTTCTCCAAACCTTCCTGTCTGTGTTGTTCCTCAAATCACCTCATTCCTGATCCTGTCCATGGAGCCATCTGACCTCATCTGTCAATCTGTCAATCTCAGCTTTGGAGACACAACAGCTACAAGTGTTTGTGTTTGTCTACAACAGAATATTATCAAATTTTCTGGACTATGAGTTGCAACTTAATTGGATTTGCAACCCTGAGGTGGAACATATATCAAAACTTTTGTTTTACCACTCTTTGCTACTCCCGTAGCGTTGAAAAGTTTACATGTTCATTATTTTCAGCCTAAATTAGTGATTTTTAAACCATTTTGTCTAAAATCCACATTTTAAAAGTCACATACTTTTGCGATTCAAGTCAATACACCATCCAAGAAAAATCATGGTCTCAACATAATCGTTAAGCCACTAGGGGGCAATGTTGCAACTTATACTGCGGAGACCTTTTGATTTTATTCTTCTCCATGTCAGTTTCTTATACAACAATTCAGAGGAAAGATAGATAATCAAGTCTTCGGTATCACTAGGTGCGACTTGAAGACCAAGTTGTTTCCTTCGACCCAGAATAATATGAGTGTTTGACTTTAAAGCTGACGATTCAGATTCACTAGATTTTGGTTTCTTTTCTCTTCTTCTTGTCTTTTCTCTTGTTGCTGAGGTTAGAAACTGCAGGATCCTACGTCAGCCTCATCCTCACGACTAAAACCGAGGAGTGACTACGTTCTCATCTTCTTCAGGCTGAAGGACAGGCAGGCTGCAGCTGCTGAGGCTGCGATTACTGTGGAGTCTCCTCTGAGGATCCCCGGCCTCGGCTCTGCAGGGTAAGACTCTGAGCTAACACTTCTAATGCTCACGGTTCGGGTGAGTGAAGAAGAGCAGTTGCGTTGAAATACTACCTACTGTGAGATCACAGCGATGTGTTGCTGCGTGAGTCAGGAGAACCAGGACTGATCTACCGCCGCCTCAGGCCCATACGATGCAAAGGCGGGTGAAACCTCGAGAACTTAATGACAGTTTTCTGCTGAAACCAGGTTTTGTTGAAACGGAGATGCAATCTGACCTGCTGTTGGTATGAATATTTAACAACAACATCCCTGATTTGTACATCCATTACCCTCTGATAGGAAGAACACCAAGGCTTTTATTTTGAAGGGAAACTTTTGACGTGTTGGCTCACCTGGATTTATTATGGGTGAACTGACATGAACTGACCTCCATGGATGTATTTAACCAATCACACAGCTGCACTCTGGAGCAGCAGAGTTAATTATAACAACACCGACTCACTGAAAACAAATACTACGTTTCCCCCTCTGATCGACAGTGAGCCTTACTCAGAGTATTTACCAGCAGTAATTGGATACTTCATCATACTTTAGCTGTCAGGACAAAACCACACCTGAAGCTTGTCCTTGGGCCAAGTCACAGTGAGTTATGCTCAGTTCTAGAAGGATGAAAAAAAATGGAACAGCAGAAATATCTTTATCTGATTATTAACAATAAGACAAATAAAGACACTGAGAGAAAAGGACAAGATTTGGAATGAGGACATTAGAGGGACAACACAGACAGGAAGGGTTTGAAGAAAAAGATAGAGAAGACAAATTGAGATGGTTTGGACATGTTCAGAGGAGGGACAGTGGAGACATTGATAGAAGAATGATCCTAGAGATGGAGCTACCAGGTAGGAGACAAAGAGGAGATTGATGGATGCAGTGAGGGAGGACATGGAGGTAGTTGGAGTTAGAGTAGAAGACGCAGAGGACAGGGAGAGATGGAAATTGTAGATTTCCTCTGCCAACCCCTGGGACTTCATCAAGGATCAGCCCTGAGCCCCTTATTTGCCTTAGTGATGGACAGATTGACAGACAGGAGTCTCCATGGACGATGATGTTTGCAGATGACATTGTGATCTGCAGTGAGAGTGATCTCAAAGAGGAGATTGATGGATGCAGTGAGGGAGGACATGCAGGTAGTTGGAGTTAGAGTAGAAGACACAGAGGACAGGGGAGATGGAGATTGTTGACTTGCTGTGGCAACCCCAGTCACACGGAGCTGCTGCTGCAGATTGAATGCATGAGTTCAATCAGAGGTGAAAACTGAGACGTCTCCTCCTCTGAAAGCGCTCCGTCTGATCCATTAAAGCACTGGTTCTGATAGAGCTGATAGACTTGGGAAAACATAAAATAAAAAATTAAAAAAAATTAAAAATATATAAACTTTTCCCTTTCTCTCTCCTCAGACACGCTGATGTAAAAATGTTTTCTGAATCATTTTTTACAATATCAATATATTTGATATATTTGTTTATATCTTTATAAATATATATTTATATATTTTTGATGCTTAGATTGTTTCAGATTTATTTCAAATTACTCAATAATGGTATTTTTCTGGGGACTGTAACTAATTAATTCTAATGTACAATTTTAATTTGCTTTATTAATAATTGGGAAAAATGCCGTCGAGATACGAGCAGATCGATCGATGAGCATCGACGATCGGAGCCCCACTCTACGTGGAAATCAAATCAATATGTTTTCTCAGAGTCGTGAAATGTTGATCATTGTTAAACTCATTTAAGGCAACAACAGCGCCCTCTGCAGACGCTGCTACAGTGTCACACAGCACAACATCCATCCGATCACTCTTTTTTCCTTCTTTTCATTTCCCCTCAGCTTTCACTCTCAGTTCACCTCATCACTCCATCTCCCCTCCGTCTCCCACCCAATTGTCCATCGTCTCACTGTCTACATCGATCCCCTGGTCCCTCCGTCCATACCCCCCACCGTGTTCATCCATCCATCTGTCCTCTCCTTGTGTAACATCCTTCAGTGTGCGGTTGACTGACAGCCGGGTTATCGCAGCCTCGGGGCTGACCACATAACCGTGTAACCCCCTAGTGGACTGATGGGACGTAGAGGAGAGTTGACGTCCTGAGGGCTGGTAGGAGAGACTGTTTACCAGCGATGTGACGGAGTGACAGTGTTCAGTCACGTGCACTGAGGCTTGAGCAGGTACCAGCAGTCCTGCCCGCGGGGCTGTTGATCTGGTCGCAGCACTGATGTGCATTGACAGTGTCTAAGTGTGTGTACCAGTGTGTGTATACTCATTGTTGCTCCCTTGTGGGGACAGATTTCCAGCATTGTCTCCAAATAGAACCTCAAACATTAGAACTGAGGATAAAGAGATGCCATGTCTTCAGCTTTGGATCAAGTTTAAACAGCTCATTGATTGGTTATTGATTAAGGTGTAAATGTAATAACTTTGTTAAACCTCGAGTCGTTACAATAATAATTACCGGTTGTTCTAACTGGGCTTGGACCTGTTTGCTAGTAGTGATACTGGATATAGATTCTTTTTTTACATTTGATTAAAAAAAAGACCAAAATCGTATTTAACAAAACCTGGTGATATTTTTTTCTATCAGTGATTCTCAACTGTTGGGTCGCCCATTTGGTTCGACATTATTTTCTGTATTGTGCCCCCTACAGGGGAAGAAATGTCTTCACTGCCCTGAACTACGAAATTTTAATTTATGATAACGTATAGTTTTATCAGTATAAACCACAATATGAGTTGCTGCCACCTAGTGACTGGAGGCCTGTTAGCATGCTAGCATTACAGCATGCCATTCGTGCCATTTCCGATTGTAAGACCCTCACACCCTCCTCGTTGACCCTCTACAGGGGCCCGCCCCACTACTTGAGAAGCAACTGCACAAACGTAACACATTTAACCATTAACAAACATGTTAACGCGTCAGAATCTTCATGTAAAAGGTGGTGACGGATCAGTCCTGGATCGGACTCTTTCACTCCTGTCTGTAACCTTTCATTACCGACAATAACGAACCTCAACGTTACCCCATGGACAGCGTGTCAGGCTCGTCACCACCTTTCAGTCCCCGCAGCTGCTGCACACGTCCCGGGGGTTTGACACGACAATGTGTCCACTGACAATGAAATGACGGTGTGCAGGTGTGTAATTCTGCAGCACATTCAATTAACTCCACCTCTTCTCCGCTCTTTCTCTGCCAAGAATTCCATTCCATTGTATCCTTCTCTCTTTACCTCCAGGTATTTGACCTTCCACGCTGCCTCTGAGTGGAACCGCTGCCAGGACTGTTATACATTTTAGTCCATGACTTATGGGGAAGCGGCGGCGGCTACATTGAAATGTCATGCAAATATGAACGATGGTAAAGGTTGTTAATAGAAGAGCAATTATCCTCTCCATCACTAAATCTATTCAGGCCAAACCGAATGTGCAGAGACTCCATTTACCTTCACTACAATGAATCCTCACTCTGCTGCGTTAATGCCCCCACACACGGCTCTACTACCCCCCCTGCCTCCACCCTCAGTATTGCTTCCCTTTCTCCTCATGTGCTGACTTCCATGAAGAGAGAGAGAGAGAACCTGCAGCTAGCGAGGATGATGACGATGGTTGGACTGAAGTGAGGTCTGACAGATTTGTTTAAATCAGCAGATATTACCGTGTCCAAGCATCAACTCATCATGACTGTGAGAGAAGGTCTACAGGGAGAAGAATTAGCTGAGATAATATTTTCTCCAGGAAAGTCGTCACTCCATTAGGTTCTCCTATGGCTGCTTCAAGAATGAGGAACAAATGAGATGAAGCTTCATTACAGGAACTGCTTCAATGGAATGATTGATAACAAACCCATGAGCTTCATCCGACCTCCGTTGATAAAATCCATTCTTATTCAATTCCTCGACGTATGATGTCAAGAGGGTTTGGACGAAACAGGTTGTGATCTGGAAACACCTCTGCAAAAGAGCCGAGCTGAGACCAGGCCGAGGAGGTGGCCTAGTGGTTAAGGAAATGGACCAGGTCTGGAGAGTTCCAGGTATGAATCCACCAGCTGCCAAGTTACCACTGAGGTCCACTGAGCAAGGCAGTGTCCCCACACACTGCTCCCCATCAGCTCAAAGATTCAGTGTCGTGAATCACAATGTCACAATGACAAGGAGTTTTCTCTCCTTTCCTTCCTTTACACATCCATCAATGTTACACGGTCTATGTCACAGATGTCAAACTGAGGCCCGGGGGCCAAATCTGGTCCACAGAGTAATTATATTTGGCCTGTAAAACTAGGTTTGACCCCCAATATACTGTATATACGGTATACTCCTGTATACACTGGCAGGATTTGTAGCATTAGCGATACTAGCACTATGTTATGGCACAAACATGTTTGTTGGACTGTGGAAAAAAGAAGATTAACATTAAAAATAACCTGAAAAGGCTAAAGAGTAAGTAGTAAAAAATAAATGTATATTTTTACTATTTAACTGCTATGTTATTTTCATATTAATTTTTTTTTTATTTTTGCGATTGCAATAATTGTGATTCTTTGACTCTCGCAGGAAGACTGTTGAAAAAAGATCCGTGTGAGTGTTTTTCTTCAATTCCTGCCAGTATATCAGCGTTGTCTTCAACTAAACAGCCACAGATTTTAGACAATTATTAAGTTATAAAAAATTCCAGAAGACTCACCACCTGCAGAAGAGTTGAGGAGGCCCTGGTATGGTGCAGTGTGATTTGGGTGCCAGTTATGGTGACTGCTGCCCCGTAAGGCCGGTAACAGACAAGCGGATGGAGATGAATGAAGATCTGGAAAGAAGGAAAAACACATCGTCAACTATTAAGAATAGTTTATTCTATTCAATTGATTCAACATGAAAAAAATATCTAAGAGTCTTTCTTCAACTCCTGCTGCTATAACAGTGCTAGCTTTAACCAAACAGGCACAGATATCAGGCAATTATTAAGTAATACATAATGAATGAATGAAGATTTGGAAAAAAGGGAAAACTGTTGTCAATTATTCAATAAACATTAAGTTTGGTCCAGGACGTTGTCTTAAATTTTCGTCCCAATGTGGGTTTGACAGCCCGGTTCTATGTGATAACTATGGTCCGTTGACCTCAGATCCATTTCTAAATCAAACTCCATGAAAACTTGTTTTAGTTGATTTGACCCGACCTGTCAGTGGATTTATGGAGACAGCAGGTCCAGGTGCTTGATGGATGTGAGGAGGAAACAATGTTGAGACTCAATAAAACACAGCAGGGGTGAATATCCATCTCTGTCACCGTGTCACTGGAGGCAATTGCATTACTGCCACTTACTGCGGCAGCACCGGGGCGTCAAGAATTACACCGAGTTAACATGCAGACATACAGGCAACACACACACACACGCAGAGTCGCAGCACATCTGTGGAGGACGCTGGTCGCCCCATTATTAGATCAGAGGGTATTAAATCAGCCCGTGTTGTCTTTTCATCATCGCCCACTCTCTGGTAAATGAATGGCCGGTGGTGATATGATATAACTGTGTCCCCCAGCCCACACCAGCCCCGCTAATTTAATAACGCACATCCAATATGAAAGTGTCTATATTAGTCCGAGGGAATCATCGCTGGGTCCTCACTGCCCTACGTCTCATATTAATGAACTCATTAGACTCCAACCCTCGGGCAGTGAAACCTCTCTGGTAAATTTAAGGTTTTGGCGACGAAGAGACAGGAGGAAAATTGTGACCAGAAGGGTTAATATTTTAGCTTGGTTTTAGTTAAAAGAAAAAAAAAACCTGATGTCCATAACAGCGTGTAGAGAACAACTTGTGGTTTCAGGACCCCAAACTAATGTGTAGCAAAGTCGTAAATTTATTTCTGGAAATCCGATATGAACTTCCTGTCGATAACACATATGCCGATATTTTCCACTCACTACATTTCTGATTCCAAAATCAACTGATACCAACGTAGGCCTGATAATAATAATTTATTTATCAGTAAAAACTAATATATGAGCTGCAATGCTGCCATCTAGTGACTCTAACCTTAATATACAGCCGTTTATCCCCCAAAATATTGGTTAAACCCAGGCGTTGTGTCATGGGATTTTTTCATTATATACTATACGTCCATCATATACTAGTGATTGACCAGTCCTAGTCTTCATTCAACGTCTCCTATCGAGAAGACGAAACACAGTTCAGTGAAGCAGTTCCTCTGGGACCAGATGACAGAAAACATCACGTGTCACTCATGACAGTAGCGAGACTGAAGTTCAGATTGACTGGAGGTTTAGTCGAGAAGAGAGAAGAGGAATCAGTGTCATTTTCCTGACACTCTGGTCTGTGTTTAAAAATTCATCTGATGGTTTTCTTCCCAAGGAACCATCAAAAGACACATGAGATCAGTCAGATCATGTTTAAATCTTTGTCAAGATCTTCAGCTTCCCTGCTTTAGATGCTCCTTTTCATGCACATAAGATGACAAAAAGGGGGCGCTGACACGCCTTGCAGATAGGTGCTCTTGATCAGAGCAGTGACAGTAAAACCTGAATGATGAGTTCCAACATCACTGACGTTGTTTTTAGTTCATTTGCAGTAGTTTTAACCCCTTCCTTGTCTTCTGAGGTTGTCTCCATTTAAGCATTGAGCAGATTCTTTTATCTAAAGTAACCTACAGGTGGAAGAACAACTTCAAGCAAGTGGTTCCTCTGGGTATCAAACCAGGACTCTGTCCTTTACTGGTCTAAAAGGAACAGCAAATACGGGTCTTCATACAGATTGAGATGGTTTGGACATGTTCAGAGGAGGGACAGTGGATACATTGGAAGAAGAATGAGCCTAGAGATGGAGCTACCAGGTAGGAGACAAAGAGGAGATTGATGGATGCAGTGAGGTAGGACATGGACGTGGTTGGAGTCAGGGGAGAAGATGGAGAGAACAGGGTGAGATGGAAGAGGATGATTAACTATGGCAACCTCTGGGAAAGGGACAAAAAAGGAGAAGAAAATGAAAGTCTTTTTGTAGATATTTTATTTCTTATATCAAACCAAGCTGTTCATCTGTTTTCTGCTTTAAGGAGCAAAATGAAGCTCATGCAAAGACTTTCCAGGCACTGAACAGATGAGATTCTAGTACTCCTTTCTACCACTAGATGGTACCAAAGTTTATGAAGAGCCACCCAGGTAATAAAGGCAGAAAATCAACACCAACATCATACAGAAGCGATCGACTTAGTGACAACAGAGGATCAGAAGTCAAACTGGAGGTTAGTGATGATTTGAGGGAATAACATTAGTCAAATAAATATTGGACAAAGTTATTGGTAAGAAGAGAAAAACATCTGATGCAGCTTCTCCATGAAGAACAGCCTGGTTAGAAAGAATATTTTCACAGTGGAGCTGTCCAGGGTGCTAGAAATCTGAGGACGATATAGGTTCAGAGAAAACACCTCCAGCTAAGGTGGAGAGAGCAGGAGAGTAGGGGAGGAAGTATGAGCCAGGAGCCCAGTGGGGGAGGTGGGGCATGGGGAGATGATAGAAAACACATGAGCACCTCCCAGGGAAGCAGAGCTTCAGCTGCAGAACCTCACAAACAGCAGCTCCAACAGCTGCAGCAGCAACAGTCCACGCAGCAGCTGCAGCTACGCAACACGTTCTGATGAAACAGCAAAAGCCGCCGTTAGGGCAGCAAATCAAAACAGGGCAACATGTAGAACAGGGGAGAGGAAAACAAGATCAGCAACCACAGGTGTTGATGCAGGAGAACCGTGGGAGAACCAACATCAGCTTCAGAAATGTTGGTTATTCCAGAAACTTCATGAAAGCAGAGAGAATAGACTGTAAATATGATGTTATTCTGGAAAATCTAGGGGACTGTAACAGTAAACAGTCCATAACAGGGTCTGGAAATTAGAGGTACAGTCACATGGAACCGATAAATATACCAACCCTCTTGTGTTTTCTTCAATTTCTGCTTCAAGAAAGAATCACATGACCAAATAAACAGTAAATGCCTCAAAACACCGTTTTTGTCAGCACCACGGCACAGCTATTGATGAAAGACGTGACGTGATTTTCCGTCACTATCAAGAAAAGGATCAAAAGTATCTAGATATCAGTTCTGAAATTAATTTCTGATGAGTTATTGTTGTTATTATTATTATGTTTGTCCAAACAGATGCACCTTTAGTGGAACCAGACACTGAAATGAACAAGAAATTGAAGAAAATAGCAGGAGGCGGGGCTGACATTATATGGCATGGGTTCCCAACCTATGGGTTGTGGACCAGTACTAGGTGAAGTATTATTTTTTCTGAATATGTAATAATAATACTCATAGGCCTAGCCAGCTCTAAGTGTATTTTTGTCTTCTGGTCTCTGCAAGGCTTCACTGAGTGAAGGACAGGAGTGAGACACAGAAATTAACGTTGTACGACGTGGAGACAGTGACAACAATCTTTGACGAGAGTGTCTGTCACTAAGCGGATGCTGATTATTGTTTCTCTGCTAATTAGTCCAAACGACATCGTCCATTAAGATGATTCATGTGACTAATGGAGGGACAACGAGGACTCAATCAAGTCCTGGCTAAATGAGATGTAGAGTCTTTCTCTGGGTGGTGCGGGTGAGTGTGCTGACGACGGCTAAAAGAGTGACAGGATGGGTGGAGCAGAAAATGTGATTTTTGTACCTTTCACTTTGTACTCCTTTAACTTTTTTTTTTACTTATTTACTTTCTTAACCGTTCTTTTAAATTAACATTTGACATATAATCGTTACGGTTCTACCAACCTACCCTTATGTCTGTCTGTCTGTTAATCTGACTGTCTGTCTGTTAATCAATCTGTCTGTCTATCTAGATGTGTGCCTGTCAATCTTTATCTCTGTCTGTGTATCTATCCACCTGTCTGTCTGCCAATCTGTCTGTCTCTACATCCATTTGTCAATCTATCTCTCTCTATATGTCTGTCAAGCTGACTGTCTCTCAATATATCTGTCTATCTGTCTGTTAGTCAAGCCTCTTGCTGTCTGTCAATCTGTTAAATTGTCTGTCTGTTAAATTGTCTGTCGGTCTGTCAATACGTCTGTTAGGCTGTCCGTACGGCTGTTAGGTTGTCTGTCTGTTCATCTGTTAGTTTGTCTGTCCATCTGTTTGTCTGTCTGTCTGTCAAGCTGTCTTTCCATTTGTTAGTTTGTCTGTCTGTCTGTCAAGCTATCTTTCCGTCTGTTAATTTGTCTGTCTGTCTGTCTGTCTGTCCAGAACTTTATCTATATTCATTAAACTGTCCCTTTCTGTCCCGTCTCTGAACGCTGTTGACGGAGACGATTTCACCAACATTATTTTGCAGACAGTTGCTAAGAAGCAACAACAGTGTCCTGTCGACGGGCGTCCACAGTGATTTATGACACTGGGAGACAGAGGCCACCGTGCTGTGGAAATTGTGTGGGGTTGCCCCTCCCCCTTCACTCCCCCTTCACACCCCCGTCCCCTCTTATAGAAATGTCACCTCCCTTTAAAGCAGTGTCAAACTCATCCTTGCACCATCTCAATCACAGCTCCTCCACCTCCCTCCGCCCTGTCGCTCCACTCTTGGCATTTCTGCTGTACAGTCCTCCATCTCACATCGCCAGGACAACAGCGCCACCTAGGGTATGGAGTTTGGACGGATGTGTCCTCTGTTTTCTGTGCTCAACCCTTTCATTGTCCATGAACATTAGCCGTGGACAGGGCAGTAAGACTAGGGGTATTTAGGTCGGAACTTCCTTGATTCCCTGATCTGATAACCAGATTCATTAGGGGACATGTGTCAAACTCAAGGCTTGCGGGCTCAATTTGGCCCCTGAAGTCATTTTCTGTGGCCTGTCTGAGCTTAAAAAATGTTAACCTTTTAATAAATCCCGGCAAAGCTGCTGAAGTTTTGAACGTTTAACCTTTTTCAATCCATTGCTGGGTCTCAAGGGCAGCAGTCTCCACGACTGACACCCAAATCACACTGCCCCATACTGTTGGTACGTGAAGTTGATTATTGTTTTCTACATCTTTACAACATCTGATTGGTTTGCTGACCTTGTATATATATTAATTAAAATGCAAATGTCATGTCTTAGTTTCCATTTAGAGTACAGGTGTCAAACTCAGGCCCGGGGGCCAAATCTGGCCCACATTGTAACTATAATTGGCCCACAAGATCATATCAATTATGTACTATAGTTGTCCCACCAATACCAAGCCCTTACATACTGGTAGGATTTGTAGTTTTAGTGATGGTCTTTGTTATAGCACAGACATTTTGTTTTTTTTTGGTTGTAGGTTTGTTAAAAAAACATTGAAACATTTAAAGGATCGGGAAAGGCTACACATAAAGGCCAATACCAGTGATGTGTGATTTATTCCCGATGTCATGTCATGTGTTGATAATAGCATTAAAGGCCTGTTCCAGAGTCAATGTTTCAAAAAAAAAAAAAAATAATCAGGTGCAACACTTGAAGACAGGCAAACCAGAGGGTTGCTTGGCACTCTGGCCACTAGGGGGCCTGGTCAAAAACATTTTCCTTAGTACCGACTCTGCATTTAATATCTGGAGAAGGGGAAATATTTACAGTTTACTTTTTAATAAATATTCAGTCTGAATAATATACGATAATATACGAGGATACGAGATAAATAAAATAAATGTGTGGCGTATAAACAAGGTGGTCCCTTTAGAACGCCTCCCTCACCAGTTTACTGCTGAGAAATGTCTTAGATTTAATCTCGAAATCCACTCAATAAAAATTCCTGCTTCATCTTTTCATCTACTTCCCCTGACAACACGGTAATTGAGCAGCTCGTCTTTTCCCGACGGGTCAGAGAAACCCAAGGTTTGCGTGTGCGAGAGAGAGCGTTTACATGTTCAACACACACACAGATGCCGGTGATACAGCACTGCGATGAGAGAGTGAGAACGCCTGAAGCTGTTCTGCAGATACTTCTGATGCTCACACATATACTAGGTATCTATGTATGTATATATATATTTATGAGCAATGTGGTTATGTGTGAGTTTGTGCATTTACCCAAGAGGAAAGGCGAACGTTCACAGTGGTAAATACAAATTATTTTTACACCACAGTGAACAAACTCAGTCCATGTGGGGACCACCCTGAAAGGTCAACGTTGTTAAATCTGAAGTATGAGCAGCAACAGTCGCTGCACCCAAGGAAAAAAAAACACGGTACAAATGAAGGAAGGGTGTAGAACGGAGGCAGATGGAGCCCAGAGCTGCTGCACCATCGCTTCTTATACACAGTGGAGCGGTTGGATGAGAGGTAAGGTGATAATGAAGGCATGATTAAATGATGTGTGACGTCCGGGGACCACACAACACAGGAAAACATATGATTAAGAAGAGGAAAATATAAACACGGCTTGTGTTTGTCTGTCATCCCTCCCTCCACTGGAACAAGACAAATTACACATCACCAGGAAATTGTCCTCTCTGCAGAAAGATGCAAACAGTAGGTAATATTTCCAACATACCATAATAATGTTGTTGCTTTAACACAGGCGTCTCAGATCACTGGTCTCATATCAGATTGTAGCCATATTGTAATTTCCGATATCAACCGTAACATGCAATTCCAGAAAATTTGACAAAACCCAGGCTTTTTATCAGATTTTCCCTCATCAGAGGAAAAAAAAATAAAAAATATTATCAGAAGTGGATCTGTCTCCAGTGTGGGACAGCGAGATAAACACAGTGTCGGTGTCGTGTCCTGTTGGACTGGGACGAAACTGACCAAAAAAAGAAAGTACTTTGGCCCAAGATTCTCAAGGTTAAAGCCGTCTTCCTGTTGTTGACAGATGAGACAGAATAGCTCACTCACTCACACAGACACACACACACAGACACACACACACACAGTGTGTACTGTCAAAGTTCTGACCCAGCAAAGGAAAATGTTTGCACATTTGTTCCATTCCATGTGTAGGTGTAACACAGGGGGAACAGAGGAGAGTGCTGATTGGTCCATTTGGATTAGTCACCTGACAAATCAACCTGACAACTTTTTTACCTATCTTTGTGCCTGTCTGTCTATCTACCTGTCTATCAACCAGTCTGTGTATCCTACAGGCACAGACTGTCTCTCTACCTATGTATCTGTCTCATTACCTACTGTAGCTATCTACCTGTGTATCTGTCTACTGCTCTGTCTTTCTATCTATCTCTCTGTCTGCCTGTCCACCTAATTATCTGTCTATCTGTCTATCTACCTACCTGTCTATCAACCCATCCACCTGTCAGTAAATCTACCTATATATCCATCTCTTTATCTATCTACTGTATCTAGCTATCTGTCTACCTATCTATCTGTCTCTTTACCTACAGTAGCGATCCTGTCTCTTATACACATCTTCGTCTTTTCCCGACG
>JAFBJS010002157.1:434023-445779 GCA_016785265.1 Paraplagusia blochii | reverse complement strand
CTCCATCTCTAGGATCATTCTTCTACCAATGTATCCACTGTCCCTCCTCTGAACATGTCCAAACCATCTCAATCTGTCTTCTCCAGCTTTTTCTCTGTGTTGTCCCTCTAATCACCTCATTCTTGATCCTGTCCATCCTTGACTCTCCTAAAAAGAATCTCAGCATCTTTAACTTCTCCACTTCCCGCTCAATGTCCTAATAAAGCTTTTCCATTAACAGGTCACAGGGGCCACAGTCTCCACGAATGCCACCCAAATCACACTGCACCGTACTTTACCTTCCTGTGGGTGTGGAGCCCACAAGTCCACCAAGAGAACTGGGGTTCAATCTTGGACACTGAAGTTTAGCCCCAATGGCAGAGACATTGCCTCTGTGCCAAGGCCGAGGCCAAAAACAAGACATAATTATAAGAATAATAAGAGCAATTTAAATTATAATTATATGGAAAAAATTTGATGTTTTGAAAATATCTATTTTTTTTGTTTTGTTTCCAGTGGAGCCGTGGTAAAACACACTTTATTTCCTTTCTTTATGGCGTTAGACAACACCTGAAAAACAGATCTCCTCTGAAAATCAATGTGATTATAATTAATATATAAAAACACAGTTTCCATAATTAACCCATCATCTTGACGGGAGAATAAAGATCAGCAATCACTTCATTAGAAGGAAACTAAAGACTGATCTAATAATATGGCCAATCAGTTAAACATAACGCAACAGAAACAATTCTGACGTTAAGAAACACAAATGGCTCCAATGATCGGACGGTGATGAGTCTCAGCAGTCAGTTAAAGCTTGTCTTGAAGGATCGGGGAGACAACAAAGACAAAAGACCAAAGACGGAAAAATAAAGGATTAGTACAATGCACTAGGGGGCGGTGGTTAATAGCCAACTAATAGGATAATGTTAAGGCTGCAACAAACTGCAAAGCCTGATGGGAACTCATACAGCAGCTCCTTATAGTCACTGCCTATGGAATTAATCCACACACAACCATTAATTAATTTGCCGCTGAAAGGCACCTTCCTTTGTAGCGTCGTCTTCCTTCCTTCAGACTCTTATTGTCTTAGAATCAAGAAGCCGAACGCCCGTTTCCACCACTGGCTGCGCTGATGTTGCGGCTGACAGCTGATCCTATTACCATGTTATATGCCCGCAGCTAAAAGAGACGCATTGGGCTATTTGTCCCATTAAATGGTTTCAGCGGTGCACGGATTGTTAGCAGGATGTCAAATATTATCACTCAGTTAAACTCCCTGCTTTACTGCGTTTCTCATAAAGACTAATGGGCTGCACACGTGTACATATATATGTACATGCAGTATTAATACCTTTACAGAATATTGATACATCAATAATTAAAACCTCTGCTTCGCTGCGATGGAGCGCGTCTCCCGTCAAGACCAACACATTTCTGTGTCTGTAATTGTTCTGTCAGGCTTCGTCTCCGTTTGTGACCAAGAACTAGACCTTCTGATCTGATCTTCTTCTTCTTTTCCTTTCAGCCTGTCCATTTTATTTCAATGGTTGTCACAGCGAGTCAACAATTTCCATCTCAATCAACCATTTCCATCTTAAGCCAGACCAGGACCGATCCGGTATGGAAATCATTTTGTTGTCTCGCATCTTTGATTTGGTCCAAGTTTTACCCCGGATGCCCTTCATGACGCCACCCTCACCATTTATCCGGGCTTGGGACTGGCACAAATAAACACTGGCTTGTGCCCCCTAGTGGCTGGTTTAGAACCAGACGTTTGATATCCCAGAAAATTGATAACTAGTACTAATCTCAGTGTCAGTTCCAATAAATCAGTCCATGAATGGATATGAAATGTCCTCTTGGTCTGGCAACGTTGTGCTTTTAAGGGTTCATTGGGTGTTTTGGTCTTTGAGGGCTGGTCCTCCACAGTCTGATCACACCTGGGTGTATGTCGCTCCATCAGAAGCTTCAGCCACAGCCAATGACTGCTTCTCATGGTGGCCTCGGATTGTTCCTTGATGGTCAACCTGTCCTTGGATTCCAATATCCTTTAGTAGCCTCAAGATGGGGTAAGCTACAAAATAACCCATATGGAAACGCATTGCCCCCACTGGCCTGTCGATGAACTGCAGGGCTGGGAGGAAAGATGGCGCCAGAGCTGCTGGGCGCCAGCGTCGTACAGAGAACCATCGATTGTTCCTTGATGGTCAACCTGTCCTTGGATTCCAATCTCCTATAGTAGCCTCAAGATGGGGTAAGCTACAAAATAACCCATATGGAAACGCATTGCCCCCACTGGCCTGTCGATGAACTGCAGGACTGGGAGGAAAGATGGCACTAGAGTTGCTGGGCGCCAGCATCGTACAGAGAACCTTCGGTTGTTCCTTGATGGCATTCCTGTGAACCTGTCCTTGGATTCCAATCTCCTTTAGTAGCCTCAAGATGGGCTTTAGCACAAAATAACCCATTTGGAAACGGACTGCCACCACTGGCCTGTCGATGAACTGCAGGGTTGGGAGGAAAGACGGTGCCAGAGCTGCTGAGCATCAGCGTCGTAGAGGGAACCTTGGTGAGGGAGGGAACAGCTGCTGACTTGAGTTTTTGCCATATGTTGACTGATTATTCAGCGAGTTGATGAATGTGATGATTCCATGATGAGTTTTTTTTTTTTTTTTCCTTCTCATGTGACCTCAGCCATGATAACTCTGTCACTGAAACGTAATCCACGTCGATCTGACCGTAGATCAACCCGTGGGGCGCAGGTGTGTGACAGATCCGTCGCAGGTGAACTTGCATGAACTTATGACTTTGCTGCAGAATGGCATTAAGAGTGAATTATTTCACCGCCACGTGTCAGTCATGAGAGGCAGTTTTAACATATTGATGTGTGGGATGATGAGCAGCCTTACAGTCGCAGATGCCGGAGGGTTTTTTTAACCGGGGTTAATGGCCGACTGAGGGCGTTGAACCCAAACATTAGTCTATGTTCAACTCTGGTTAAAGCTTCTTTTTCATTAATGAGGATTTTACACAGACAGAGGTGGCTCTGTGGAAGGGGAGGAAGCAGACCTGGGTCCAGAGGGTTTCAGATACGAATCTAGAAGCTGCTACAGGGTTCAATTCCCAGAGGAAACAGATGCTTGAGGCAAACTGGTGTAAACACAAGAAATCCTTCGATGTGGAATCAATAAAGTTGTCTATGTTCAACTCTGGTTAAAGCTTCTTTTTCATTAATGAGGATTTTACACAGACAGAGGTGGCTCTGTGGAAGGGGAGGAAGCAGACCTGGGTCCAGAGGGTTTCAGATACGAATCTAGAAGCTGCTGCAGGGTTCAATTCCCAGAGGAAACAGATGCTTGAGGCAAACTGGTGTAAACACAAGAAATCCTTCGATGTGGAATCAATAAAGTTCAGGTTCTTTTTTTTTTTTTTTTTAAGCTTCAACCTGGCCAACTTCATTTCCATTCGTTATAGATCGCACAATTTGCACTAATTACTTTTGGTTCAGAGAGTTCACATGCGCCGCTGCGCTGGAGTTCATCGTCCACAGTTGCTACTCAAACAGGGGGAAGGTTCTAGAAACAGGCCGTCAAGAGATGAAGGATGGTTCTGAGGGCGTTGACTCGTGCTTTCTTCTGCCTTAAATATCCATCCACTTACATTAGCCACCGTAATGAAGATAATCATAATGATAAAGGACACCGTGTGTCCCCGGATCTGCCGGGCTGTGAAGTGATTATATTAACAATGACAATGATAACGACAGTCAGACACCGGTGATTATGGCTGAGATAAACCTTAACAGTGGTGGTGTAAAAATTTAAGGCCACAGGTGGAGTCTGTGTGTTTGACACACTGTGTGAGTTGTGTCAGTACGGACCCGTCACACTGACCTTCTACAGATCATTAAAGACAGGTTTACAATGACATCATTGTGATGGAATGTAGTGTGTATGAAAACACATCCACACCATGTGACGACCGTGATGCTGAATCAGTGCAGCTCCATCTTTTCTAATAAAACTGCAAGGTTAAGGTTGAAGACATGTAGAGAACGTGTGAAGCTCAGATCCTTCAAGTCTGGAGGTTTTTTTAAAGGAAATTATCCATCGTTAACTTTCATTTCTTTGACTTTCACCTACTGCTCAATGACAACATTTTAGGGATGTCCAATTTTACTTATGTCAAGTTTGTTCCAACCCCCCAATATTCAATTCCAATATCAACCAGCAGGGGCAGCTGGCGCCACCCAATATCACATTGCACCATATTGTGAGCCTTCCTTAGGGTGGTAACCCCACAAGAAGTTATGTGGGTCAGGATGGTGCTGTGCTCAGAGCACCTTAGTGGCAACCTGGTAGTGAATGGACTCGAACCTTGGCCCTGCAGACCCAAATCTGCTTCCATAACCACTGGGCCACCACTGCCAACTGGATTTTCATTATCCAAGGGAAAAATGTATTAATCTTACCTATTACATTATCAAAGCAATAATCCAGATTAGGGAATTTAACCCAGGACTCCCTGCCATTCACGTGCAAGGCAGGCGTGCTAACTGCAACACTTTAGAACCACTAAAGAAAAGAAATGAAAAGATTTACAGCCAAACGACACCAGAATGGTCTCGGCCTGTGAAAGAGCTGCAGTCAGCACATCATCACTCAACTGTGACATCACAAATCTGATGTCACATGACCAGCTTGCAGAAAAAGACCCCTGTTTGAGTTGATGATTTGCTCGCAGCAGTTGGGACTAAATGTTATAAAAGCAGGCGTTAGTGATTGGCTGAACTGTGATCCTGCCGGTGATGGAGTTGTTGTGACAGAGTAACTTCTTAATGGTTTAATTTGCATTTAGAGTGTTTTCCTTTGTCTGCGTCTATTTCCACTAGTTCCTCACAGCTGTGTCTTAGTCTGTTTAGTTACCACAGACAAAAAACTGATGGAAACCAAGGCATTTTGTCTTGTTACGTCCACAGCCTTGGACCAGGGATAATTACGGCGCTTTATTTTGTTAGAATACGTAAACAAACGTTCAATGTGTTACGTTCTTTTTATCCAGCGCAGCAAACAGACCTCAATCAGACAAGAATAAGTCGCTCCACCAACGTGGAGTCTATAATAGAACCGACCTCACACGTCAGTGTCGGGAACCAGACACGTTCATTGTAACTGTAGACCAGTCCATTCAGACTGAACGAGGACGTCCATCAGCAGAGCACAGGAGGTCAATTACAGCCACTCAGTGAAGGGTTAGTTCCAGGTAGTGAGAAAACCAACCCACTCTGCAGGTAGCATGACATGTTAAGCTTAAAAGAATTAAAAAGGCCAATAATGTTAGATGTTAAAATTATTATTTAATATGTAATGTCCCTTAGATTTTTGGAGTTTTTTGTGTTGTTATTGTAATAAAGGTCCTGAGACATTCACCTGAATTTTGGGGGGAAAATGGCTGCAATAACAGTATTGACCGATATTGAATAATAAACCAGCCACTAGGGGCACACGTGTCGGTCCCAAGCCGGGATAAATGGTGATGGTTGCGTCACTATTGGCGTAACACTTTGGGCAAATCAAATATGCAAGACAACAAAATGGAAATTGTTGAGCAGCTATAGCAACCCCTGAGAAAGGGACACGCCGAAAGGAGAAGAAGAAGAAATGTTTGGACCATATCAGCAAAATCAAATATCAACAAGAGTTTAGGTCAGAAAATCCTAAAATAATGGCTTTTAGAATCTTCTTCTTTATCAGGTGTTGCCACAGCGAGTCAACATTGTCCATCTCCCCATGCCCTCTGTATCTTCTACTCTAACTCCAACTACCTCCATGTCCTCCCTCACTGCATCCATCAATCTCCTCTTTGTCTCCTGCCTGGTAGCTCCATCTCTAGGATCATTCCTCTACCAATGTATCCTCTGTCCCTCCTCTGAACATGTCCAAACCATCTCAATCTGTCTTCTCTAGCTTTTTCTCCAAAACCTTCCTGTCTGTGTTGTCCCTCTAATCAGATCCTGTCCATCCTTGTCTCTCCTAAAGTCAATCTCAGCATCTTAAACTCCTCCACTTCCTGCTCAATGTCAACCAAACCAGTCATTTTCAAAATACGCAGACTTGTCAATAAGGTATGGAGGATAAAAAAATTGTATTTTACTGTCAAAAATGAGTAAAATTGAACCGGTTGGACACAGAGACACGAGCTGTTCTCCTCTCACGTCTATTCAGCTCTCATTTCATCTGTTTTTCCAGTGTCTAGCCACAATTTTGTTCCGTAGTAAAAATCTAAGCCGTGGCACTAAAGTCAAATGTGTTTGACACTGTGGATTGAGAGTCTTCTACTGAAATTTCACCCCCCAAAAAATTGGAAAAAACGGGACGGGCAAACAACAGCCAGGACAGATGGGAGACATAAAATCACTGCAAACAATAATAAACGGGACGAGGACGAGACCGCAAAGTTTTGCCAAAAATCAACGCCGCACAAAATGAGAATAATTCACAATATTTCAGTTAAAGTACGATCTTTGCTTAATCTGTCCTTAACTTCTAATTATTCCTTTCTCTTCATTTCCTGAGTTTGTTTTGTTATGGAACACAGTCTCCCTCCTGTGTTTACCTTGAGGTGACCTTTCAGCCTGTCTCACTCTGGGACAGACTCTTCCCACATTTTGCCCCATTCTGTCACATTCTCCCAAAGCTCCAGTGAAGAGACAGTTTATATCTGACTGGCTGATTGACTTACTTAGGCCTTAGCCCTCAGATGACACACACACACACACACACACACACACACACACACACACACACTTGGATGACTCAGAAACAGACTTATAAAAATATAAATCTACCATGGAGTCACAGTGACGAGAATTTCTCCACAAGAACTTCCTGAACACCACAACTGTGACTCCTTGGGTGTTGGCAGCTGCTATGAAGGTAGAGAACAGAACAAAATGTTCACAAAATACGTAGGAAATACTAACAATAAACCCTAAAATTATTAAAATTTACTTTGGATCTGCTGCAAAGCTTTGAGTACGTTCAGCCAACCATTAATACCCTCCTACTTATCTTAATCGTGTCCCGTCCAGACACAGAGGACCAAATATTAACTTTCTGTCTAAACCAGGGGTGGGCAAACCTTTGACCCGCGGGCCACATTGGGTCCCAGAATTAGACACAGAAAGATGCTTTTATTTTTAAAATAAATAGCATGAAAACTAATGCATAAAACATAAAATGCAAAATTTCTAATAGACTTAGCCCAGTTAAGTAAGTTTTTCTGTCATTGACACAAAATGGTAAAAAATAAATGTGTTCGTTCTTCTATAACTTATATTCAAGTAGTGTTTTTATGTTGTACATGTTATGTTTTTAGTCTGGCAACACAATAATTCAGGGGAAATCACCTGCATATATCGGTATTGGTTAATATCGCTATCGAAAATGGAGTGTTTGGGCAGTATTGGCGATATCGGATAACGGAAAAAGTTAATATTGGACGTCCCTACTTGTAACGTGTGACTGACACATCCATCAACTGCCCACAACACAGAGAGACAAGAACATCATTAGAAGAATTGAAGGTGTTGGTTAACAAATGGCTAAAAAGAACCATCAATAATCAATGACAGTCTCCGTCGCCATTGATCTGACCTTCCTCCAGAACAGTCTTTGGAAACAGAGAGTTATAAACTATGGTTTTACAAAACCAAAGATTGTCTTCTTACACAAACTCGTCTCACTCTGGGTCCTCAGCCTAGTGCTGTCCATGCCCTCCACTGTCCCTCCCCTCCACCTTCCCCCTTCAGATCAGGTCTTTCCTCCATTGTGGCCTAATGAGCTGTGGACGGGGACGAGCTCTTTGTGTAATGTTTGACTGAAAGAGAGTGAAAGTGGAGTAGGTTGCAGACAAAGAGGGATCGCCGCTCATACAGTGTCACAGTGGGGAATGAGACCCTGCAGTGGGGGGTGAGTCTTTATACAAAGACAGCTGTAATGATGACAGAAGGCAAATCCTTCAGTCGGAGGAGACATTCATTGGGGTTAAGTCAGACATTTATATTGGTCATTATGTTAAATCTGAACAAAAATTAACTTCTTATTCATCAGACTGGTCGGGTCTCAGTAACCGACCCACGAGGCCCAGTTTGGCACCAACATCACGTACAGTAATTAGCTCCTGTCCTGCGTCCATTTTCCCTCCGTACGGTTCTAATATGGAGAGACAGTCAGAGAGAGACGAGCGTATTTTAAAAAGCTGGAGGAAAATAATAGGGAGACGGAAAAAGGCGTCAGTCCCATGAGGCCAAATTCAGGTGGAGTGACAGGCATGCCATGGTGTGGCAGTGTGGTGCCTGGACTGTAACCTGAGGGACAAGACACGAGTTGATCCCATTGAGACAGGAAGACGGACAAAAAAAATCCCTGTCTAATCAATCCCAAGTGTTAAGGAAACCTTCCCGCAGAAACCAAGGAAGGATCATAGACGTAGATCAGCCAGATCAGGTTGCCTGAACGTACTCTACATAGAATCTGAGAATATGAGTCGGTTTATAAGGACTAATCATATCCAGGAGAAGGATCCGATTGGATTCCAACCTCCATCCGGGATCACAGTTGTAGCCATGAAGAGGTTTTGCCAAAGCGAACATTAAACGTCCTTCCTGACTGATGAGGAATGGGATTTGGGGACTTGATGGATTCATCCTGGTGTATTTCTTACTCATCTCAGCAGGTAAGTTGACCTGTCTTCAAGAAGCCATGACAATCCAGCTATTTCCAATCTTCTCATCTTCTGCTTTGGCATTTATGACTTTTAGGAGAAAAAACCCTAAGTTCATGGTATGAAAAATGGTTCAACTTCACGTTTGCTCTTCTTCTCTCTTTGGCAACCCAGAGAAGAAAGACACGTGAGCGAAGCCACTGTGTACAGAAAGACTGCAGCCCAACAGACGGAGGAAGAGGGAGAGAGTGGACTGACTCAAACAAACATCTACACCTCAATCTGTTCCGACTCCCATTCCTCCCCCAGGAGTCACCACTCCTATTTTTTTTCTTTTCTTTTTTGCACCTCCATTCATTTTTCATCCTCTTCTGTCATGTTGCTTCCCAGTCAACATCTTCGTTCTCATGTCACACGGCCTCTTCAAAACTGAGGCTTATCTATTAAAGAGTGGAGCTGACGTAGTTTCCAGCAGCCTCACCTCAACCACGTCTCCATTTGGAAATGAGATGTGGACGCGTCAATGTCACGCTCTTGTTTTGTCGAAAAACCTCAAAACAGCAGTGAAACCAATGTGTTTTTATTGACTGGACTGTTTCCCATCTACGTCACCAAGCAAAGACGGTCTTGGACGGGGTACAGAGACTGAATGAAGGACTGTTGATGGAGGAGGGACGCCGACGAAGAGTGGAAATTTAAATTAAGTTGAAGAACGGAACCAGACGGGTCCAGGGTGTCTCTGTCAGTGGTGTGAAACACCAGGGTTCTCCTCCTGGGCAAGATCGAATCCCAATTAGGGTGGATGACTTCCAATGGTTTCTTCTGGTGGTGCGATTTGGGTGGAGGTCGTAGAGACTGCTGCCCTCGCAACCAGAGTAATGAAGAATTTCAGCCATGCATACATTTTCTATGTACATTAAATTAAAATAAATGAATTAATGATTCCCAGCAGTGGGTTTGATGGTTGAGGTTTTTCTGGATCATTTCCTGGATTGCCGTCACTTTGCCCCCACCCACCCCTCTCCTCTCTCTCTCTCTCTCTTTGAGGGTTTCATATATCTCTTTCCCTCAGGACTGCTCTCCCTTTTGTCCCCCTACCTGTCTACATACCCCCGCCCATCCCCATATTTCCTCCACTCCCTCCATCCCCTCCGTCACTTCTTATTCCTCCTGCTACCACATTGTATTTTAAATCCCTCCGACTCCTCTCTCCCTCCCTCTCCTCTCCTTCTCCCCCCATTCTCTGGCAGCCGCTCGACTGTCATCGTCCCCTTCCATCCTGCTTTCTGTCCTTCCTTTTTTCCCCCCTCTTTACATCTCTCCCCCCTCTCTGTCTCTCCCTCTCTCTCCCTTTCCCCTTAATCAGCCCCTTCAGACTGCAGCACCACACATGTTCCAGACTCACTCACACAAAGATGAGGATGTGCAGAGGCATTAGCCGGGTAATTACCAAGAGCAAAAATACAAGACGTGCACACGCGTTCATGCACGCACACACGCACACGCACGAATCCCCATTTCAACCTGCTGACACAGGCAGCTCTGTTGCTGACGGGAATTTCGGGAGAAGAAGCTGGTGATAAATCTACGTAGGTGTGGGAGATGGAAGAAAATAAAAATGATAGGAGAGAGGAATTCAAACCTGAAATGGAAAGGTTTGTAAAACTGAACAATGAGTCGATAAATGAAAAAAAAAAAAACTGAAAAAAAAGTGGAACAAATATGGAAGAAAAGTGAGAAGGTGTCGGTGACCGAGGATGATTGAGAGTCGAGGGGAGACGTGAAAGGGGAAGTCAGCAAACAGTTATTTACTCAGTGGGAGAGTGTGTGAGAGAAAGAGAAAGAGGGACGGCAGGAGGAGGAGGAGGAGAAGGAAAAAGAGGGAGGAGTGAATTGTGAGGGGGAGGAGAAAGCACGAGAGAGAGAGAGAGAGTGTAGTGAAAGATATTGTCACCCAGTCCTGCCGTAGAACAACAACAGCCGCAGCAGCACAGACAGCGTCAGCAGCCGACGGACTACAGACGCAGAGCGATCCCAGCAGAGGAATGGAATACACTCAGATGGAGGAGGAGAAGAAGAAGCAGCAGCAGAGGAAATGGAGAAGGATGGAATAAAATAAGCAAAGATTTTAATGACTCCTCATTGGGTTTTTTCTTTTTTTTTGCACTTTCTCTGGAGCTTTCCACATGCAGAGCACCAGTGAAAACACATACATGTGATATATATATAAAACTCCTATACATATATATCAAATTATGACTGTTTTCAAAGAAGCCGCAGCCGGACCAGGACACAATTGACAGACAGAGTGAATCTATCTATGGCACTAAAACTGAGGGGGGAAAAAATGCAGCGTTTGTTTTCAAACTGTTGCATACCAATGGTCTGAGAAAATTATTTGTGCAACGTCGGGGGAAAAAAAAAAAACCCAAACCATTGACGACATTGACAAATTCAATTAGAAAAATCTGGCGAGTGAGTTACTGGGCCGATAGAATCAGACCCAAACTGAGCTGTTGCTGCAGAGGCTCCTGTGCCCGTGAAAAGGTGTGCTTCTTATGAAAACAGGATATTTATGATCTTCCTTCAGCGCCGCCGCTGTTTGGCTGTCGCATCTCCACTCGTCACTGTCGGCCAAATATAGACTCGGACACAATTATTCCCACTAGGCTGGTGCAAGTGTCGCCAAAAGGGCAGAGGCTAGTCCACAGGCTCTCTGACCCCAGACTGATATTTCCTCAGGTCATTAAAAGAACAGAGGAGGTAAGTGGTCAAAGAGAGCAAAGAAAAAAAAAAAGAAAGAAAAATCAGGGGCAGAAGATTGGGATAAGTTCAAACCAAGAACCCTGATCGAGACAGAGCCAAAAGCAAGATCAAAAATCTTTAATTTGACAGCATTTGCGATAATTCCGGCGCTTTTCTATTTTTTTCCAGCGTCTGTTGGACGTAGGAGCAGCACTAAGACATAAAGATTAGCGATTCAGTATCAGTATCCCAGCTCCAGCCCTCCCTCCCTCTCCTCTCCTCTCTCTCTCTCTCTCTTACTC
>JAFBJS010002157.1:409623-433736 GCA_016785265.1 Paraplagusia blochii | reverse complement strand
AAAAACAGAGGGGGAAAGGGGTAAAAGAGAGAAAAGAAAAAAAAAAAAAAAAACAGGGGCAGAAGATTGGGATAAGTTCAAACCAAGAACCCTGGTCGAGACAGAGCCAAAAGCAAGATCAAAAATCTTTAATTTGACAGCATTTGCGATAATTCCGGCGCTTTTCTATTTTTTTCCATCGTCTGTTGGACGTAGGAGCAGCACTAAGACATAAAGATTAGCGATTCAGTATCAGTATCCCAGCTCCAGCCCTCCCTCCCTCTCCTCTCCTCTCTCTCTCTCTCTCTTACTCTCCTCCCCTCTTCCCTTCCTTTGGTCTGAGCACTTGTAGGGCAGCACTGAGCGGGTGATAGACAGCGAGTGCCCAGCTGGTGTCCTGGGTCTGTCCAAGACCCAGGGATCCACAGGGGGAGAGGAAGGGTCTCAGTGCAGAGTGCAGGTCAGGACAGCCTAAACACAGTGACACTGACAGAGGACTTCACTTCCTGTGTGTAAACCTGCACGTGCTTGAGGGAAAACACGTCTCTGGACTGTAAGCACCTCAGGACTTCAGCTTGAAGACACTCAGACACTGGAGTAACCATGACAGAGCTCTCTGTTGATACTTTTTCCCTTTTGGACAACTAAGACTATTGTCAGAATTACTTTTTTTAAGACTTAGTGGCATCTCATTTATCAGTCAGTGAGACAGCCGTGACAGAACCAAGGGATTGAAACGTCTTCAAGAAACCTACTATGTTCAGTTGCCCTTGAAGTAACTATTTTTGAAACGGGGACTGAGCGTTTTGAAAAAAACAAAAAAAGGAATAACATTCAGCAAAGTGGACCAGAGTGGCAGTGAAAATATGACCATGAGAAAAACTGGAAAGCTCCAAAGTCCCTGTGATCCACAGAGTAGGAGGACAAGTTAAACTCTGTCAGGGAGTTATTGGACTCAACGGGACCGTAAAAGTTCTGGGCTGCTCAGGAATACAGGTCCAGTCGGAGCTGTGAATCTAAAAACTCCTCTTCCTACCAGATTATTTCATCCAATCAGTGAGGAGCAACGGGAAACCAGAGGCGGATGCATTTGTAAAGGATTTACCTCCAAGCTTCTGGGTTTGGATTCATCTACAAAGTGCAGGAGACAAACGTCTCTGTGAAAAGGTGATATCGCCAGAACCTCTGGACACACACAGACACACGCTAGGAGACAACAGTTTGTCAGGGACTGAGCTGCGTCTGCGTCTCCTCACAGGGGACTCATTCCCTCCGATTAGAAGCATATTAAGATGGGGGATTGATTTCCTTTAGCCACTTGTTCCTCTGCCCTTGGACGCGGAGTCACTGCTCTGTGAATGTGTGCAGTAATTTCCCCCACAGCATTCATTTAAACAGGCTTTTATTTCTCCGCAGAGAGACGTAGAACGAGGTCCTTCTATTAGTGTTTAAGGTTTTCTAATACCTTAAAGACAGATTGATTTTATTTTATAGATATTTTGATTTTATTTCCTTTTTCCTTCTTTTCTAGGAGCCAATTCAGCTGCTCAACAAAACAATTCAGCTCTGAATCACTCAAAGACTACAGAGTCCAGAATGCACCTTCCCAAGCATTCGCTCTTGATGAGCATCTTCTTGGCCGTGGTCCTGGGTCCGAGCTTGAACCCTGGACTGAGCCCCGGACCATCAGGTCAGGCTCTGGCTCAGATCAACGCAAACAACCAGTCAACACAGCCGTCGACGGCCATCGAGTCCGCCCTGGCCACGCCTACACCAAAATCAGAGGAGCAAACAATTCCCAGTTCTGGGAGTAACCGATGTTGGGGGTACTACGACGTCATGGGTCAGTGGGACCCGCCGTTCAACTGTAACGCCGGCATCTACATGTTCTGCTGTGGTTCCTGTTTTTACCGCTTCTGCTGCCAGTTCAAAATCCACAGCTTGGACCAGACTTCCTGCTCCAACTATGACACTCCTGTCTGGGCCAACACCGGCAAACCGGTGGCGGCCGTCACGGAGGCCCCACAGGAACCCGACCAGGACCGGACCTACATGGTTGTGTATATAATCTGTGGAGTAGTGGCCATCATGGTTCTGGTGGGGATTTTCACCAAACTTGGGCTGGAGAAGAGTCAAGGAGGGCAGTCGGACATGACCAACTCCAGGTAGGAACATCCGTAAAATACTTATATGACATTATGTGACAAACTCAAGGCCCGCGGGCCAAATGTAACCCGCCAGGTCATTTTGTACGGCCCGAGGGCGCTCACAAAGCCTTCTTGATATGTTGATTTTCTTGATTTCTATATTACCTCATGTTGTTTTATCACATAAAAATGAACAATATTTGTAACTACATCTATACAGTCTTAGAACTCACCTTTCAAGGGAACTCTATTGTTGTAATGTGGCCCCTGCGGTCAAAATGAGTTTGACTCTGCTGTTCTATGTTACAATTGAGACATAGCAAAATACGGGCCGGGGACCAAATGAGGCCAGTTTAGCTTGTCTGGCCGGCCAAATCTGTTTAAATTATTTATTTATATTATAGATTATACCTGCCTTTCCTCTGTATTTTGCTAATGGATTCTCCAGAAAAAGCTGACAGCAGCTGTTTTCCTTTTTAAATGTAATTTATAAACGTTAAAATTATATATTATATCTCTGCCCCAGACCCCGGTCAAGAAGTTTGCCCAAGCCCTGCTATGGTTGACAGAAACAATGAAATAAATCTGTGTTAATTTTGGCAAAGACGAAAATGTTTTTTTGTCAAAAGAAAAGAGACTTTTGGTATAAAATACGATAAAATAGACGATAAAAGGCAGTTGAAAAGTACAATATTTTGACAAAAACCAAGTCTAAATGTGTGTGTTTATTAACCAGGATCATTAAAACCTGGTCTATTTTTTTGTCACATGACCAAAACATGTTGAACAGGACACGACAGGAAAGGACACATTTATGGTTTTTCAATCTAAACACAAGGGTAACTCTACTGTTGAGTCTCTGTCTCTGTCTCTCTGAATTAACTTAACCCTTAAGCACCAAAAACATCCTGTTTATCCTATAAATTAAAAAAAAGAGAGTGTAGAAAACGATCAGACTCCATATCCATCTCCTGAATCAAGTAAATGAGCGGCGAACAATTGTATGCTACAGAATAATTGCCTTAAATGCCGTCAACATTACTCTCTCTGACGTGGACATTCAACTTGAGTCCAGGTTGGTGATTGGCCGTCTCTCGTGTGTCAGGACGCTGTCAGAGCTGCATATGTGTAAAAAGGTCACCAGCTGGGTAATGAATAAGGTGTTGGAATTACAACACGGAGGGGGGAGACGGTGACCATGTGTGATGTTGTGTAATGTTCGCGACGTGGCAAGGTCAGGCCGAAGGATGAAGATGACGCGGGGGGCCGGGGGCCGGGGGGAAATTACGGTGGAGCGCGGGTGGCGTTCTGGCTGTATTAGTGGAGGCTGTTTCACATGGCTGGTAGATTGATCGCTCCGAAACAACTATGACTTTGGCAGTCGACGATAGGAAAGGTGAGGGTGGATTTTTGGACGGGTTGGATATTGATTCCACTGGAGTGCAGCCAAAAGCTAATTATAATATAGAGGGCAATGTGTGTTTGTTTGAGTGTGTTTGTCTGTGCCTGTTGTGTGTAAAGATATACTTGTGGGGACTTGTCCTAATGGGTTCCCCACTCAGAGAGTTTATTTTGAGGCTGGTTTGGAGTCACAATAAGAAACAGAGTCAGATCAGTGACTACGTATTCAAAGTTGACCACTGGTTGATACCGAGCACTGTCTTATCTTTTCCTCAAGTTTCCACACAACACAACTTTCCCTTAAGCTGCTGTGATGATTTTATCATCCAAGGCAGACATTGTCAAACTATGGCCGAGGGTCCAGATGTGGCCCATTGGCTTCTTAATCTGGTCCGCCAAACCTTTTCCAAATACATTGTATTAATTTATATTATCATTATACTGCTGCATTACCCTTGCACTGTCATCATTTTCCCAATGGATCAGTGGTCCCCCAATCCCGGGCCAGGGACCCGTACTGGTCTGTGGGTGAATTGGCCCCCATCTGTCTATTACTTCCACTTCATCCATACCTATATCAACAAAAGAACTGACCAATAGAATGGCTAGGATTCCATCATCAATGATGCAACTATATTTGATTAGGTAATATTTTCTCAGTGAAGACAACAACAATAAACTCAAAACGACGCAGATTCTAACCTTGTAAACTGGTCTGGTAGCAGAGAGTTATAGGCTGTGTGATTTGGGAAATCCCTGTTGTGTGCATGCACAGTTAATTCAGGTAGGAAGATTTTATAGGTAGGAAAACACAGTAAATTAACTTTTAATATGGGGTTTTTATCTGCTACAACTTAACAACCTGTCTGTTAAAATAGTAACCGAGGCATTTGGCCGTTCTGTGGCGCAAAAAAGGTTGCGGAACACCATCTTAGATCACACAAACGCTCCTGAGCCCACTCCTGTGTCAAATTTTGGGACAGATCATGGCCACAAGTCAAAATACACCTAATTTAAGACAGGTTGGTTGGAGACAAATTTAATCGACTGCAATATCTCCAGGTGCAGTGTCTGGGTTGTCATTGTTTTCTATTTTCAGAAACTTTTTTTGCACACAACACAAACAGCCCAGGTGTTGTGACCCTCATGTGACTGTTTGGAGATAAAGAAAAACAAACACACGTTGAAAATATATCGAGGTGGAAAAATTATTGATTTTTTTTTTTCATTTATTGATGGATTTATTGATTACCGTCCCCCAGAGCAGAGACAGCCTGGGTAATATTAATCATTTGTTTTGCACCGACGGCCACTTTCACATCAACAGTTCGAACCCTGAGCTCGCGTTCATCATTCTTATGGGTTTGGTTCACAAGTGTGGGAAGAGCAGCCAGAACAGTAGACTGGAACCTGGGGCCGAGAGGGGACGCAAGGTGGAGTGACAAGGTTTCACAGAAGAGCAGGAAGTGGCGATGAGTGAAGGGCTAAGCTGTTATAATTCTGCTGACTCTGCAGTGAGAGGTGTAGATGGATGGTTAGCTCGGGGATCAGGGACCATGGATAACGATGGTTGGAACAAGTCTTTCAAGAGTACTTTAAAAGACAATTTCACTCATGGGAGCGTTTTGGGAACACCTTTGTAATGGAATAAATAACACTTTTTTGTAAGAACTTTTAAGGCGAGTTTTTACCCTATTTTATATGGGTTATAAAATGTTTTATGGAAATAACACAGTGGTGTGAGTTCAATTTTTTACAATCTCCCCCAAAACTGTGCAGTACATGATGACATTGTTAGGATTTTATGACATATATTCTAATAAAGGAGTAGGTGCTTTTACTAAAAGTGAGAAAAGTTAGTTTATAACATCAACCACTCAGCTGATAACCACACATATAGACATAAAAACCATATAAGGTTTGGAAGGAACAAGAACGTTTGGAGAAGAAGCTAGAGAAGACAGATTGAGATGGTTTGGACATGTTCAGAGGAGGGACAGTAGGAGAATCATCTCAAAGATACAGCTACCAGGTAGAAGACAAAGGGAGGGAGGACATGGAGGACATGGAGGTAGTTGGAGTTAGAGTAGAAGATGGAGAGAACAGGGTGGGGATGTGGCAACCACTGTATTTACATAATTTTCATGAAGGAAGGATATGTCATAGGGATGAATAAAGTGAAAACGAAATATTCCAATTTTTCTTTTCTACCTGCATTCACTTCCACTTCCTTTGTGTCCATCAAGCCACAATGACAAAAATAACACAAAATAATCACAAAGTAACTCTTCATCTCGTCTACCTTCTTATCAGAAAAAAGCATCTGTTTGTAAGTTGCCCACAGTCTGCATGTGAAAGCGGCCGCTAGGAAAAGAAAAAAAAAAAAAAGTAGCCTTTGATGTTGACGACTCAGCTTTGCACATTAATATTAATCATATTGTAGGTTAACAACTGCTTCGCTCTGAGGAAATTTCCACCGCAGCAGTGTGTGAGTTAGAGGTGAAGCCCAAAAAAGTTTAAAGCTGACCTATTGCATCAGCAAGTCTTCAAATGTCGGTAAATCTCACGGTGCTTCCAGCAGGATCACTGGTGCCTGGCTTCAAGACCACCTCCCTCTTCACCTCCCCCTCACTGCAGCTGTAATAATCAGAGCCAAAGCAATTAAGGTTTGTGTCCATGAATAATCTACGCACAGGACGTAGGGAGATGTAGTTGTAGGTGAGACCTTGTGCTGAAAACACAGCCTCCTCTGCATTGAGCCTTTTAGAGACAATAAACCACACGGAAAAAGCCAAAAAGTCGTAGAGTTTTAAACGGCGGGCGTTAATTAAAGCTGCAGTAAGCAGGGTCAGCATCAAGTGGGCGCCGAAAGACGGAATAGGCTAATAAACATTTTGCATTTGTTAGGAATTATAAGTGATGCACGAGTGCGGTCAGCATAACAACAGTTGTCGTTAAAATACTGTACAACAAGCAAACAGGCACAGCGTAGGTCAATGGGATTAAAGTAAAAAAAAAAACAACAAAAAAGACAGAGGAAAAACACTTTTTGGATTACTTTCGGGGATATTCATCAGGCGCCATTTAACACAAAAGTATTTCTCTGTTATTTTACACAATTATTCTCAAGAAACATATTACAAATTACTCAGTTTAAGCTGATAATTTGACGCACAGAGACAGATTAATAAGGTTGGACCTGTATGTGATGGAACCGTGAAGACCAAAAAACAGTGATTTGAAAAAAGTCACTCATTCAGTGCATTATGTGTTTCCAGCAATAGTCCTTTTCGGTAACACCAGTGATAAAATGACGCCAAATGTGCATGTATGTTATCAGTGATCATCAACAGGAGGCCCGTGGGCCAAATTCTGCACATATAACTGTCCAGTTTGGCCCACATGACGCCGAATAATAATCTTAGACCATATATGATGGGGTATCTTCAAAGTAAAAAGGTAAAATAGTATAAGTTGCTTTTTTATCTTCACCCTTTATATGTTAGCGGGTCACAGGAGCAGCGGTCTCCACAACTGCCACCCAAATTACACCTTCCTGCAGATGCCGAGTCCTCTGGAAGCTTCAGTGTTTGTAGCTAATTTTGATAAGAACTGTCTTTACTCGCATTATATTGAAAAGGTTACAGTCTATAGATAAATATGGGTTTGGGTGTTTTTAGAAAGTGTTCACTTTACGATGAATGCATTTTCAAACGACCTTGTAGGTCATGGTGTTTATATGGTGATGAGCTGAGCACAAGGACAAAGATGAGGATGAGGAGTACTGAACCGCTACCTTCAACACCGACCTCAGAAACACAACTGATGTTGTTCGGCGCGTCACACAGATCACTGACGGCAGCTTTAGTGCTTCTTAGTTTGGGTTCGTTGTCCACTCGATATCGATAAATCCATAAAGATTCCTCTCCTTCACACACACAGAGCCCAGAATCACAAACAGCTCATTCCCTTTAACGGCATTGTTCAACTTATCATAAGTTATTCCTCCAAGGGGCCGTGTGTTCAAGGGCAGGGAGGATTGAATGACTCACTGGGGAACTGAACAACCACTTCCAGGGGCCATTCTATTCCGTTACTGTATTCTGTTTCATCAACAATTCTCTCTGTTTCCGTTATTGTTCGGCTCACGGTGGTGCTTTTTATCATCACCTCTGACAGGTGTTGAGAGCCCGAAGATAAACACTTGGATGCAGCGCCCCCTCCCCTCCCTATTCCACTGGAAAGATTACAGCAGCGACTAAATGAACTTTTAATTATGAGCTGCGTTGACTGATCACAGCCATAAGTTGAGAATATTTTTCATCCACTTAGAACGTGTCTTCAACCGTCGCAAAGACAAGTCCATTTACGCTTCTTATTCTTCTGTGAACAGAGGGCAGTATTGAGCGCACAGGGAGGGATGCTGCCTTGCACGTGAACCCTCCAGACCTCAGTCCGGTTCCTTGACCACTTGGCCACCACTGCCCCACTGATGTAGAGGGTGGAGTGACTTCACGTTCAGGGTCAAGGAAGTCGTTTTAAGCCGTTTTAATTTGCTTTCTCTTATTGCGGCTCCTGTGTTGGTCCAGGTTTGATTCTTGTAAACAGTTCTGGAGGAGTGTGTATTAACAGTCGTGTTCCAACTGTATCTCCACACCCCAACCCAGTGCAGCAGATGGTAGTGAGACAGATCACTGCAGAACTTCCTCCACTGTTAGCTTCCGCTGATTTCCACTATCTCTTAATCCTGGCTCTCTCCATAAACACCATCCTCATCCAGTGATTTCATCTCCTACATATTCATGTCCCGTCCTCGTCCACGCCTCTGCAGCACCGTCACATTAAAAAGCCATCGTCCAAAAGAGAATACTGCATAAAGCATAGCTGCATTAAACGTGAAGACAAAGATACGATCCACGTTATTAAAACGGGACGGAGGACATGTGTAATGAATTTTAATGAAATTCTTTGATTATTTCCAGTATTATAATCACTCATTCTTCTCTTTAGAATAAAACTTCCTAGTGAACGACCTTGACAAATCTTTTATCATATTTTCCTACAATGGTTTTATGGGATTAAATTCAACAGCACAAAGTCGTTTGTTCCACAGTTTCCTTTTTTTCTCATCACTTTTCACTCAGACTGGGTCAAATATATCTGGACAAAATTTCTGGCACTCGGCATCAGAACAGCTCCCGTGGCCATGTGGTCTTTGGAGCTCCACTGACCCAATCCTGTCTTGTTTCCCGTCAGAATCGGCCAGCGTGTCAAATTTGTTGGACCAAAGTCCAGTGCAGGAAATAAAAATGGACCTTCATTCCCTCAGTTTAAGAAACATTCACCAAACCTGAAATATTGGTCTAAGAATATAGTTTCTGTTAAAAAAAAAAAAAAGAAATCTGCAAAAATGTTTCCTAACTTCAGAGTAAATAAATGGATTCAGTTAATGGCAACCTGGGCTAAATGCGAGAGAATCATTTCCACTACCAGTGTGTGGCACTACTGTCATCTCTGTTGTCTTACTGCTGTGTTGTGTTCCTCTGTGTACACATCACTACTACTGTAGTTGAACGTGCCGGTCAACGCGGGCTCCATTTTCACTTCAGTGATCCTGCTAATGGTCTTGTCCTGCTCTGGACTGACGCTCGCTCCAAGTCGTCCTGACAGAAAATCAACTTTACATGTAGCTGTTTGTTCGAGCGCAAACGGCAACAAGCGTCTCCACGGATGGTGGTTGGACTGTGGCCGGTCCCCAGGTCTCCATCTTTATCTTTTCTTCACTTTTTGTTTCTTTCCAACATCATTCACGTCAGAAGCCTTTGTACAGTTTCTTCCATCATAAGAAATTGGGTAAAATCTGCCTAACCCAGTCTCAAAGTGAGGGGTGGGCCCCCCTGGGGGCACACGGTGCGATGCTGAGGGGGGCGCGTGTGACCTTGGGGAAGGGTCACAAGTTTTTTTTCCGCCGTACTACAATAAAGTGTGATTGCACATCCTTGTTAGTTGAACTATATCTCTTTTTTTATGTTAACAAGGATACGATGTGACGCAGAGGTGTAGCTATAACTATTTTATAGACAAATGCTGTTATCTATAATTGCAGTGGAGCGTGGGTGCGAATTGTTTTCTTCTTGCTGGGGGGGGGCATAACAGAAAATAATTGAGAAGCACTGGCCTAACCTAAGAAAAAGGTAGACTGAGTGACACCATGATGCAGAGAAGATGACCTTTACTTCGCCCTTGGTTTTTCAGTCTTTACTTTTTTTCTTCCTGCTTCTTTTAATCTTGTTGAACTTGTTGATCTCCTGTCGGTCTCCTCCTCTGAGCTCGTCTCCTCCTGGTCTCAGCGCGATTAAAGGGACGCACATGTAATTAAATCTGTTGGCAGCGGAAACTCGTGTTCAGATTTAGAATCTACTCCAACTACGGTCACACGACACCTTCTCCTGTGTTGTTTCTGTGTCTGACGGCAGCACAACGTCGTGATCACATCCATACGCTACTACGGCGTGGATTTTATCAGCCATGTTTACAATTTGGACAAACTCAGACCAGTCTCTGCTGTCTGGACCAAGAGGTTTCACTTTTATCATCCCTCCTTCTCTTACACAGTTCATCTTCACAACAACAACCAGTTATTAAGGCAAACGTCACATTAATAACACTTTAAATTGTTCCTTCTGCACATTTGTACGCACCATTTTAATCACTGTATCATGTTTATGATTGTATTAGATAAAATCAATGGTTTCAACTTTATTATTCTTGATACCCTGGTAAAAGCTGAAGTGTTGGTCACTGTAAATATCAATTCCGAGTTTTTTTTTTCCCTTCTTTTCCTTTTTTTGCACATGGACAAACATAACATCTTGGTATTACTGCTGAACTTAATTAGTCAGTGATCAGAATGTTCAGCTCTGGGCAGAATGTCTTCTTGTTTATTTGAGAGATATAAAAGAAAAAGTCATGCAATGACAGCCAGAAAGTTTGTTTTTTTTTGTCCCAGAGACGGATCACTTTGAGGTCACAAGACTGATTACAGCGCCTACTTCTGCCTCCTCGGGAAAAAACTAAATATTCTCCACTTTTTACACAGACTTTTCTCAAATATTTCAGCACAATTGAAATTCAGTGGCACAAAAAAAATCTACTGGACCAAAATAATTCATTTGTTTAGAATATATTACTGTAAGATCTGTTTTATTTATTGTTTGTATGGAGGCTTTAGTCCCTTATCAAAAGCTGAAAACAGACCTGTTTACAGTTTAGGATAAAGTCCCAGAAACTCAAGTTTTATATATTACGGATTTTTTTGCACACGATAATATTAGTGTTCAATTGCCCAATGAGATTAGTTGTTATTGTACTTCAGGAGCAGATATCGTAGTATTACCCAAAAAAGTCATCCCTCACGGTCTGTAAAACTAGTTATTATCTTCAGAGGAGCAGTTCACTCTCCTAATATATCCATTAAATGGAGGAAAAACAACTGTTTTGTTACCACGGAGAAGAGAAGAGCCACTGGTTCTCTGCTAGCGAAGGTAACGTAAAAATTATCGTATTTATTCTTGGCCACTCGTGATGATTTAATCACAGCCACAGAGTCTCTACTGCCAACAGGATGTGAAGGAAGTAAGTTACAAATAAACAAAGAAAAATTGAACTCTTGTCCCTGACCTTCTGGACCTGAACAGAACAGAATCTGTGAAAAATGAAAGGAATCCATGAAGTTCTAGTATCAACGCTGTGGCCACAACAGCGGTCAAAACACTTACACCACACTCTCCTATATTTTCCTCTCCGTTCATTCATTTTTAAACACATCACTTTCATCCCCTATTTTCACCCCCACTTCTTCTCCTGGTTACTGCTATAAATTCTTCATCTCTGCCCGTCATTTCTCCTCAGGCTAACGTCCAGCATTGTCTTTGTCCATGAAGTCCACGTCATATACTGTATATACTGTACATCTGAGTCCTACACAAAGCTGGACAAAGCGATGCGGTCCAATTATTCAGACCACCCACTCTGGGACCACCAGCAGACATTTTTGGCCTCGGGCTGGCCGCCAGGCTGCCCCGGGCCTCACAGTGAGGGAAACAGGACTGACCCCGACACAGTCCACAGACCAGGAGATGAAAAGACTCAGGTCTGAAGGTGAAGAGCAGGAAGTCATTTTGAAGAAAGTAGGGGAGAGGGGAGTAAGGCGTCATCACGGTCTGCTCTGCACACACACAACTCTCCAGCAACACTATATAATACACGCCAGTGATTCTCAATCTAAGGGTCACGGCCCAAAGATGGGTCACCAGCACCACCTAAAGCATAGGTGTCAAACCCTGGCCCACAATCAAATGTAAAAAATATAATCAAATGTGTACTATAGTTGGCCCACCAGTATGTAGACCTTACATACTCTGAGAATTTGTTATATTAATAATGCATGCTTGTTGTTATTGCACATGCATTTTGTTCTGTAAAGAAAGATTTACAGAGAAACAATCTGAAAAAACAACAAAGAAACTGAATAAGAAACAAATACCAAATATGTATGAAGGGATTTTTCTGTAACAATTTTTCATAAGTTGATACTAATAAGCTTTGGCTGTTCCAGAGTCAGTGGATCTACATGGAAAAAACACAATTTCATATACAGAGAGAAGGGAAAACATTCATGTTTCTAGTTAATTTCTAAATATATATTGAGTTTGGCCCCTGACTTTGTGTCCGTTTTCGATTCTGGCCCAGTGTAAAATTGAGTTTGACACCCCTGATCCTAAAGGGTCAATTTCATTTTGCAATTTTTGACTGGGCTGCAGGACTGGTATGGGCCAGGGCAAGTTTATTTGGTTATGTTAACATACCTTCACCAGAGCAAAACACAAAACACAAAACAGTTGTATTGTGAGTCTGAGCCAGTCTCCTGTGTGCGCTCTAATTCCTCTCCTTATTGCTTCTTTGTTTTTCACTTTCTCTCCTCCCTCCTCATAACCTCCCACCCTCATTCATCAGCCTTTTCCACTCTTTTCCATTTGCTGTTTATCAGTGTGAAATGTATGGAGGTATTTACATCCAACTCACGTGGCTCCTGTCGCCTCTTAGTTTGGTTCAAATGAGTCCAATAAATCTTCAGAGAGACTGTACGTGCTGCATACATATCAGATCCTGAAGGTGGATACAAAGCAAATCCAGATGTTGAGGCCAGTAATTAACAGTGCCTTACACGCAGCCCTGGTATAATATGTTGTTTAATGTTCAATACACATGTTTAGTGGGTTGATGAACGTGTCCTCAGTAAAATCCATCAACTATAAACTACTACTAGCATTTGTCAGAGGGCTGGAATACTTCTGGACAGACTACCCATGAATACCAATGTTATTACCTCCATGAAACATCAGAAAGTACTACAAATATAGCCAACGTCAGCATTTACAGCAGACGCTCCAGTGTATATATATCAAATATTCTCTCTCCTGTTCAATTGTCGGTGAAGGAAGCAGTTTTTCAACGCAAAGTGCTGACACCCTGAGCTGAAAACCAACTATCCTTTTTTAAGGAATCCAACGAGAATCCGACTTTCCTCACGTCTGACTTTTTTATTCTTCTCTTTCTTTTTAAGACAAGACAGTTTAAAAAGCCAACCAAGTAGATCTGTATTTTAACAGTGTTGGCTGTGTTTAAGTTTATTAAACCATGAACGTGTGTGAACTACTGAAAGGCTGTGTTGGTTTAAGTGTTTACCTGGGAGATCATTAGAGGATTAGACAACCTAAAATATATTGCATATATTTGCAAACAAACATTTAGGTTCCTGAGCTAAAAAAAACAGCTTTATCTAATGAAGTACTTGCTTCTGTTTACTTCCCATCTTAATGTACCAGTGTGTGTGTGTGTGTGTCTATGTGTGTGTGGTCTTCCTGCATTTATTTCTTAGCGATGAACCTCCCGCCAGCTAAGCTCATGCTAGTATCTCCAGCCATTAAGTGGATTTATAGCCTGCTTTTCTCTTAGAGCTATAGCAACCTTTGGAAGGCGACCAATCAATGCCTCCCCCTGCTTCCATATGGAGTGATGGAGGGAAAGGAAAGGAAAGGAAAGCTGCATCAACATGTAGATAATTGTCCCATGCATCATGGTCACTCGGCGGATGCAGGGATAATCTCAAGGTTAATTTAAATAAGAGAGTTAAAATCAGCCATGAAGAGAGTTTAAATTAATTTATAATGACATTTTTTTTATTACATTATCAAATCTTTGTGTGTTTCATTGTCATCAGATGCCTTTTAGATGTTTATGTAGATGATTTAATTATGTTAAAAAGGGGTCAAACTCATTTTGGTCCAGAAATCTAATATAACCTGATTTCAAGTGGACCTGACTACTATTATAACAACTATAAATTACAATAACTCCATTTCTGTTATAATGCCAATGAGGATAAGCATATTGATTAATATGTATTCCTTTATTCTTTGAGCTGGAAATTTAATAAACCTTCCGAAAATTAAGAGTTTGTGATAGTGGTGGTCCGCATTGAACCGCCTAGTGGGCTGGTTTTGGTCCTCGAGCCATATGTTTGTCTTGGCATTCATTTCAATTGTTTTAACACCTGTTACATATGTAGCTAAGTGATCAATCGTCGTCAACTGGTGGTTCGCAGACTGAATCGGAACCACGTAAATCCTGTCCTGTCTATTTGGAACAACAATTAATTTGTTTTTATTTAAGGTGGCAGTGGTTAAGGAAGCAGACTTGGATCTGCGTTGACTTAAATTAAAACCCAGCAGGTTCTGAGCCACATAAACACCCATGAAGCTCACAACCCACAGGAAAGTATGATGCGATGTGATTTTGGGTGGCATTAGTTAGACCCATGTGAGCATTTAAACAGAAATTCTGGCGATTTTCAGATATAACTCACGTAGCTTGAAATGTAGATCTTCTTCTACTCCAGGCATTAATATGTCACTATTACATATATTCCCTTTTCAGTGCAGATATTTACTCTAAATTGTCTATTAGTGTTTTCCCTCTGGCTGAGTATCACTTACTCTGTGTCCATGGATCATTTCAGGGTCAGATGGAGGAAGTCTGGTGTCCGTTTCCACGTCTTAACCAAGATGAGTTCACCTGTCAGACAGGGGACAAAACAGGGGGGTGTTCAACTTTAAATCACTATCATCAGACAGAGTAATCCCAAGAATGTATGGGACAAAAGAGTAAAGCCCGAGTGTGTGTGTGTGTGTGTGTGTGTGTGTGAATCAGAGGACAGTTTGTGATGTTGCTGCTCCACAGCCCTGATCTAAGCTGACAGGTGAAGCTAAGCGCGTTTAAACTGCACACGTAACATGAAGGCAGAACAAGGAGAAGGAAGGAAAGGAGACCATGTGACAAAACGGGAGATGATGAAGAAGGGACGGACGTGAAGGAGAGAGGTGATAAGAAAATAGTCACTTAGAGCCCGGCGTCACTTACAGACGAGAAGGCGAGATTTTGAGGCGGAGTGGGAGGAGCTGGTGGTGGAGATAAAGTGTCGTTAGGATAAAAACAGACAAGAGAGCGGGTTAATTTTTCACGCGGTCAGATCATCAATCCACCTCTGCTTCTGTCAGCAGGAGCCAGTGTGGAAGTGAGGCAGGAAACGTCGATGTTTTTCTGGTTAATATGAAGACTTCAAAATCAAATATCCATGTGAACAAAGTGAAATATTTCATTTATATTCTCCAGATTGGATATTGACTCAACAGTTCTATACAACTCTTGGCTCCGGGCCTGTGTTAGAACACGGAACCATCTGCACTGATGAATCCCGCTGATACGGAGACTGGACTAATGCACCCAACGAAGGTGCAGAACATACAGAGGTCACATGTAAAATGATCCTAATGAAATGTAACTCTGAGGAACACGTAGAACATGTAAGAGAAGGCAGAGGTTAGGAGATTGGATGAACTAACATGGGGGAAGAACCTGCAGATGGGGGAGGAGGTCTGTGGTTTTAATGGAATTAAAAGTAGTGAAGGCAGACAGGTTGATAGATTGGAGTCAATGAGGTGATCCATACTGTGGAGTGCACCCTCACTCATGAGATGGAGCAAACCAGTCAAGCCAGGAGATCATTGGACATGTGTGTGATTCACATGACTGAAGCTGAGGGCACCAGCCGGGCCTCATCTGCAGCATAATCTGGGAATATTCTGACCCCACAGTATAGGGTGCACGATAATTCAAAGGGAAATCTCCCAATTCATCTGTGGGCCTCAGGGATGAATCACACATCAGAGAAAAATCAAATCAGATCAGATCAGAGAAAATGACTCCGATATCAATCTAAATTACTGAGGGATTAGAACATCTTTATGTTAGGAATACGTCCAAAATATTACAGTACAAACATGGGTCTGGGCCACAATGGGTTAAAACCAGATAGATGGAGTCTCAGCGTGAACTTAGTGAACTTCTCTACCCCAGTGGACCCCAACCACTGGGCCGGGGACCGCTAATGGTCCGTGGGTGAATTGGTGCCGGTCCGCAGAGAAATAATGTTTCCTTTTGGTCCCATCTGTCTATTACTATTACACTTGATCCATACCCATATCAACAAAAGAACTGACCAATAGAATGGCAAGGATTCCATCATCAATAATGCAACTATATTTGATTAGGAAATATTTTCTCAGTGAAGACAACAATAAAGTCAAAATATAAGATACTAACTTTTTATACCGGTCTGGTAGCAGAAGTTTATAGGCAGTGTGCACTTGAGAAATCCTCGTTCTGTGCATACACATTTAATTCGGGTAGGAAGATTTTATAGGTAGGAAAATATTTCAGAACACTATAAAATTCATTTCCTTAGGGGTATTTATCAGCCACAACTTAATGACTGGTCCGTGAAAATTAAATTAAATTGGTTTGTGGTGCAAAAAAGGTGGAGAACACTGCTCTACGCCATCTACAGGGTAAACGGTAGGAAATAGAGGGAAAGTATAACATTAATACAAAATTATATAGTTTGTATATAATTAGTATATAGGTTTGTATGTATAGGTAGAATGGTTGTATGAAAGGATATGTAAAAGAAGAGAACGTCTTGTGCCTCCTTTTCTCTTCAACAGTAGGAATAAAGGATTTTTAAGAAACTCTAACACATATTACCAGAGGACTTGAAACTGTTTTACGCCACAACTTGAGGCCGTCAGAGCTGATCACTGTCAGCACATTCACGTTGCCTTTAAAACAGACAAAAATAGTTCTCAGACTCTGACATTCACATCTTTTTTCCCCCGTTCCCTTGTCATTCATTGATTCTTAAAAAACTCCTTCCCTCAAAAGTCGCCTCGTCGTTCATCATCTTTATGCTCAGCTATTTCTCTTCCAGACAGATATGAATCACTGCCTTTTCCGGGTGCTAAATTCTTTTTAAAGCACTTCTTTCTGTTGTCCAAGGATGGCTTTTTTTTCCGCTTCCATTTAAATAATCTTTTCTCCCTCAGATCAGATGATATTTCTCACCTTTCTGTCCATTCTCTCCTGAGGAGATCCGAGCTCCATGATTCCTTCATCCTGCCCCACTAAACCCTGAGCCGGTTCACTTCAAAGTCTGGGACATTTTATGATTAAGGAGGCAAATTCAATATGTTGTCCCTGAGTCTGAAGTCTCCATGGTCCGGTCACTTCTACCTCTAGATTAGATTCTTTTATTACTCCGTGTCTGAGCTGTTATCGACTTTGTTTTTCATTGCAGTTCATTTTTGAAATACATGAGAGAGAAAGAAAAAAAAAAAGATTAAAAACACCCTGAAGAAGTGCTTCTCAAACTGTGGTATGCTTACCATTGATGACGGCAGTGTTACATTGTGTTTTATAGTGAACTGGACCAAGTGCTATTGTGTGTATGAATACAGTATTTTGCAGCTTTTCACACAATACATAGAGATATAGTAAAAGGCATACATGTGCAGTACCGCTACTGACCACAACATCAAAGATAGCCCACTGTTTAAGATAAAATTATATGATCAGTAAAAACTGGTATATACTCAAAATAAAAAAGTCTTAAGTGACTATGTACTAACTTCATGAGCAGCAACAAATTCTTCTACCAACGTATCCACTGTCCCTCCTCTGAACCTGTCCAAACCATCTTAATCTGTCTTCTCTATCTTTTTCTCCAAACCTTTCTGTCTGTGTTGTCCCTCTAATCACCTCATTCCTGATCCTGTCCATCCTTGTCTCTCCTAAAGAGAACCTCTGCATCTTTAACTCCTCCACCTCCAGCTCTGTCTCCTGTCTTCTGTCTATTCCTAGTGTCTCTAATCCATCTATCATGGCTGGTCTCACCACCGTCCTGTAAACCTTAGCTGAGACTCTTCTATCACAATAACTAAAACAGAAATAATTAAAATTAATGGCAACCCAGTAGTAATTGACCCATGGACCAATGCAAGTCTGCAGCCCTGGGATTGGACACCACTGCTTCATATCACTCTTTTAGTTCAAAGACCTGTCGTCTAAAGTAACCATATAGAGTTGTTGTTCTAATGTCCACAGGTGCGTCCAGCCTGAAGTCTGAAGTAAACAACCACCGATTGATTCCTATCATTGATCTTTTCAAACTGTTGTGACAGAAATGAATATCTATAAATTCTAAAGAAACAGATCACTCCTTTTTGTCTATTTATCACCGCGATGATGAATGATGATGAGATCAGAGCACACTGAGTCGCTGTGTGCCATCAATAACGTCAGAGGCTTCGGAGAGTGGAGACTGTCAAGCTGTGTGTGTGTGTGTGTGTGTGTGTGTGTGTCGCACTGATAAATGTTTGAGAACAAGAGAAGCTCTTGTGTTTCTACTATTGCTCTGAGTCCATGCATGTGTGTGTTGTTGCTAAAATAGAGGCAGCCTAAAATAATGATAGTGCAGGCAGTGACTCAGAGGTTGACATATGGTATTTTTCTGTGACATCATTTTAACAGTGCTGCAGCACTTAGCACTGGGAGCCTTCCAACATGCTGGCACCGATTTTTACTTTTTCTATCTGGCTGCCTAATTGCTCGTTCCATTTACAGTGTGTCAATGCCTGGCCTCCAGGTCTGAACAATTGTTGAGGAGAAAAATGGCATTTTTCATTCATCAAAATTAAAAACTCCTCTTTAAACCTCATTTCACAAGAGTTGTTGTCATGCAAAACAAGAAATATTGTTGCATTTCCCAAAATAATAAACCTTCGTACTGTAACATTGACAATATGTGAGGTTATTATTGATGGTTGTAGCAGAGACCAAAAAAGAACTGGCAGAGAAACAGTCCAGTCAGTCCAGGGGACATTATTTGGATCTACTATGGTCAGTGAGACACCAGACTCAGACTCAATACCAGAACTGCGAGGGCGGACTATGTGGCAGCAGGCGTAGAACGCTTGTTCCTGTGTGTTGTTAAACACTGGGAACTTTTTAATACATCATTTGCATAACAAAACCACAGAAGACAACAAAGCCCTCCAAAAAAATATTGTGTCCTAGATTGTGCAGGAGGATTATGACTGAAACAAAGAGCCGTCACTTTTGTTTTGTTGATACAGTGTCACGTTTTTAATTAACACCAACAGATTATGGAATAAATTTACTTAAATTATAATGAAGTTTTGAATTTTACTTAATTTTCATTTGATTTAGTTACTTGTTGGTAACTCAATCAATGTGTCAGTGCCGGCATCTATCAACGTTCTATTTTTCCTTCTTTTTCCTCATTATCTTCTTCTTGTCCCTTATTTCCTTATTATTTTTCTACTCTATTCTTTTATCCTTTTACATGTTTAACATCACATTACAGAGATGCAACAATTATTAGACCACACTGCTGTTTTCCTTAATATCTTGGTCATTTTAATGCAATATAATAACAACAACAAAAATAGCTCATCAGGGTTTAATTTCAGAGCTTCTTAAACCAGAATCTTCAAAAGTTTTTGTTCCTAAATCCGTATCTTTATGGTATTCCATTTTCTTTGGGTTCATTGTGTTCTTCAGGCAATATTTCCTTTAGTAGAACCAGGAAAAATGATTACGAAATTAAATAAAACCAGTGAGGTCTGATAATTGTTTCAAATTGCTGCTTCTCTCCAATCTTTTTGAGACAGTTTTACCGACGTCTCGTTTACCATCACCTCAACTTTGCACTGATAATCTCAGATATTTAAACTTTAACTTTTCACTTCCTCTGTCTTTTCCAACCTCCATTCTCTCCACCACTGTGACCTCTCTAAATTACCCCTGTGAGAATTAAAGGCTGAGTCACTGCAGTGTCGGATCGGTGAACTCCCCCTAGGCTGCGCCGGCGACCTGCAGCTGTGAGCATCAGTCCAGAGCAGCAGCCTGTGCTTGGCATCGACGTGCAGGAGTTGAAATTATTTGTTTGTTTTGGTCGGTGTGGCAGAACTGTAGGTGGCGGCGAGCAGCATGGAATTACACGCCGTCACTGTTTAATAAAAGCACAGTTTGGTGTTTGTGCTCGGTTCCACACTGTGGCCCCTGGAATCATCGGCAGGAGGCCCTGTAATATAAACTAACCTGCTGTGACAGGGAAGAATGATTCAGCTGCACAACACTGTGCTGCAGGCCCGGGGGAGGAACAGCGTGTGTGTGTTTGTGTGTAGAATAAATGCCTGATCCCTTGTCTCATGACCCGGGATATTTTCTTGTATTGTACAGCAACAGAGAACATCTTTGAAAGGACTTGATTGGTGGAATTTGTGCAGTGATTAAGACCAAACGACTGAAAAAGTGTTCTTTATGTGAGAGTGTTGTCATCCTGTCCTGTGATTGCAGTTTAATTATTTATTTGGTTATTTGGGGAGGATCGGCGTCACTTGTTAGAGTGTTATCTTTCCAACTCAAAGGTCAGCGGTTCGATTTTAGAATCAACTGGATCACATGCCAGGTTGCTTGGGCAGACATTCAACTCTGTGATGTTCCCGCAGAGATTTGTAAGAAAAAATTAGATCTCAGATAGACGGCGTAAAATAAGATTGTGAGGAGTAGAATGGATATTTCAGGAACAAAATATTTTAATCAAAATTGGTTTTTATACAAACAGTGCGGCCATTACTTTGGTGTGAAATAAAGGGTATGAATCCCAGTTAGCGGTTTGTTTCCAGTGGGTTCAATTTGTTTGGGTGGCAGTTGTGGAGACTGCTGTCCCCAGCGACCAAGCAGGTGGAAATGGATGGATGGACATATACCTGTATATGTGAATATATTTTTATATATCTTCCAATAATAAAAATTAACACTTGTTGTTAAAGAATGTCAATTTATATCAATTAATGGCAATAAATTGCCACTGATTGCAACTAAGAGTGATCAATTCTCAGTTCTTTGATTAATCACATAGCATAACAGCCATATGACAATATACACTTTAGCAATAACAAATATCACAAAATGTTTCTCTTTTCTAGCAGCAAACAAACCTTCATTCCCACTGCTCTAAACCTATTAACATCCTATTTTCTCCCCATCGATTTTTGTCCTTCTTAAAAATCCAATTTTAATCCCTATCAGTTGCCATAACAAGACGTTTCATATCTTCTGAGAAGAATCACTACTTTGTTGACGTCAATGGAAATTGTGTCTTGTTGTATAACAGATATACAATACAATGAAGACTCAATCCTGTTCCAACTCTATTCATATAAGGGAATAAAAAGGAAATGTTTGTGCAATACTGTCACCATCATCTTACATCCATTCCACTACTGTCATCATTATTATGTCACACCCTTCTATTGTGTTTTAACAGCTGGATCATCTGCCATGGTCTGTCTAAAATTAGAGTGGATTTGATGAAGACACTGTTGACTTGTCACCGTCTAATTAAGCGCCACATGTTCATGAGCTTCATGCTGACTGAGTATCTGTGCAGTTTTCAGGGGATAATTGTTTTTCTCTATGGATGTCTAAACGTTTCACTTAACTGCCGCCAACTAAAGATAGTCCACGACTGTGATGACAGTCCGACTCTTTTCTGACTTCTACAGAAATGTTAGGGAACAAATGTTTGGTTTGCACTTTTGTGTAGTTGCATTTTGACTTTTCTGGAGAGAGCGCTATAGGTGAATCATTCCTTTCACAACTTGTTTTTCATGTCCTGAATATTCTTTTGTTTTTCTAAAACCTCGGCTCGTGAACTCAGACTTCTCATTAGTTCACTTCCTGCCCGACATCACATTAAGAATCCATTTTCTAGTAATTTAACTGTAAATGAGGCCAATCCCTGGCAGCATGTGAATACAAATGTCATGAAATTCATTAAACAGGATCTATTATTCCCATCCCTGGTCTAGGGTTTCATCGGGGACTCAGTAATTTACGCTTCACCGTTCTCGCGTCTCATTCTTCCTGTTTCACGGCCCCTCAGAGGGACCTGGGAGAGAAGGAGTCAACGTTAGCTCCAACCTTAAGTGGCCCCCGCTCAAACATGGCTTTCTAACTGAGAGGGCAATCATCCTGCAGCCTGCCGCGTGTGCTCAGCACTCGTCAACTAAACGACCTCCAACAAACACTCGAACTGCGGCGAGCCGTTTCACTTTTAGGAAATTCAACCTAAATAAAAAAAGATCAGCATCACAAATACAAAAAAAATGTGTTAAAAAGCTCAATAAAATAATCCATACAGATTTTCATTTTTCACGGTAGAGTTCTGGTTCTTCTGCAGCTCCTTGTAGCTGCTGGTATTTGCAGTCAGTCTATAATTCTATCAAACTGTGATCAGTCACTGCACCGCTGCAGACAAAGATCATAGATAAAGGTCACATCATGATTTAAAACCGAATATAACCTTAGGAGCCATTTTAAAGAAATGACCTTATTTAAATTGGATTAATGTCTCATTCATGGATCCTCCTTTAAGAAGAAAACAGTGTCTGACACGTCCACAGGACAATGGTGCAAATTAATACAGGACAGAAAAGACAGATAAAATCCTCAAGTCTCAAACTCAAATGAGTTAAAGGCCACCACCCGCACTATCATATCACAGAAGGGCCATGTCAGCTTTCAATGTTCAATACAAAATAAAAAATGTAATAAAAAATAATTTTCTCATTTATTCTGTGTAATACCACACTGAACCAGTAGGAGACTGTGTGTCAGGGTTTTTAGAACTATAGGATTTACCATAAAATGTGGAGAACAAATCTATAAAATATTTTTATAAATTCAACATTCACATCAAGGCCATAAAATATTGTTCCATGGGCCGCAAATGGCCCACAGGCCGCAGGTTTGAGACCCCCGCTCTTAGAAAAAACTGAAATGTGTTGGATATAAGGGCAAGAACTTGAAAGACAGACAAGATGTGAGGATAAAAGACTGATTGGGTAAAACTGGAGAAGAAGACGGAGAGAGGAGAAGGTGAGAGAGAACATGAGTGGGTAACAAGTGAGAGTGAAGAGGATGAAAGAGACCAGATCAGTAGAGGAGAGAGAGAGAGCTTCAGGTCACTTTAAGACCACAGCGAATAAGATGAGAGAGAGTGGAAGACAAATGAAGTTGAGGCATGAATGTGGACAGATATTAATGAGACCAGAGGGAGAAAATTGATTGGTTAGCGAGCGGAAAATGCTCAGGTCAACTGAGATTCACTGACTGGACTGTGTTTTCTCAGCAGCACGTTGTTTATGGAAAACAATTTCACAGCTCATACCGTTTCTGCAAGTCAGATTTTACCTGAGTTTTTTTCCCCACTTTTTAGGTTAAAAACATTGTCACAACCTGAAGTATATGATGTAAATTTATTCTATTTTCAACTACGAAGCCATTTTAAGCGGAGCCCTAGCTGTCGTTATGCTGTAAAGCAGTGTTCCCCAAACTTTTTTGCACTACGGACCGGTTAAATGTCTTGTACTATTTTCACCCATTAATAAAATCAAATTGCCGGTGTTCTGAAATATTTTCCTACCTATAAAATCTTCCTACCCCAATTAACGGTGCATGGGCACCACAAGGATTTCTTAGCCTATAATTTTCTGCTACCAGACCGGTATAAAAAGTTAGAATCTTGTATCAATTAGTTTATTGTTGTTGTCTTCACTGAGAAAATATTTCCTAATCAAATATAGTTGCATTATTGATGATGGAATCCTAGCCATCCTATTGGTCAGTTCTTTTGTTGCTATGGGTATGGATCAAGTGGAAGTAATAGACAAATGGAGCCAAAAAGGAAACATTATTTCTCTGCGGCCCGGGACTAATTCACCTATGGACCAGTACTGGTCCCCAGACCAGTTGGGGACCACTGATCCACACAACTGCCAGGCAGTAACCAGGCAGCAGGTGGATTCAAACTTGGAACCCCTTCGCACCCCATTCAGGTTTCTTAACACTAGGTCTCCACTGCCCTATTATTGTTGGATGTTATATAATAAACTACAAACCTACAGTAGTTCTTGCTAGAAGATATGATAAAATCTATAATAACGTTGTATTACAGTAATAATTGAACTTGGAATTTGACTTCCATCTTCATTAAAGCTGTTACCCCGGTCCCTTTTGCCAACGTTATGGTGAAGGTTTCTG
>JAFBJS010002157.1:363165-408955 GCA_016785265.1 Paraplagusia blochii | reverse complement strand
AAGCGATCACAGAAGCGTTCAGACGACGTCAACAGTTGTACTGGAGTTTAAGTTTTTATTAGAGCAGTATTTGGTTTATTACATCCCCGTAGGAGGGGGATATTATTGTCCTTGAATTTGATGGGGATCAAGTTTGATCTGGAATCACAGTAGTGTGAGAGAGTTGCCCTATGGTTAAAGCTCCTGGGTCAGGAACCTATCGAATGTTGCTCAAATCCATCAACGGTCAAGGTCGGAGCAGGGAAATGTTCTTAGGGCTCAGCAAAAAAAAGAAAGAAAACCTGATTATTGACTTGAAATACATTAAAGATAATGACCAACTTAACATGAAATATATGGGAAATCCACCCAGCCAATTAGATAGAGACAGAGAGAAAGGTTAGTAGTAGTAGATAGGTTAATTTTAGTAGTGATAGAAGATTAGTAGGTAATCATAACCGCAGTGGGTGGTGTTGTTGGTGGTGTAGTAACTGCAATGGCTATGATATTTCACTACTCAGGCTATGACAATTTTACTACTCAGTTAAGTTTATATTGTATTGTATTTTATTATCATATATATATTTTATATATATATCATAGGCAGACCCACATAGACAGAACATCTTCACAGATACTATATACTATATATACACACATATTTAAGAAGATATCTGTCCATACAATATATTGGTTATATATACAAATGCCACCTAAGCCCAAGTATATATGTACATATGTGTATAAATTCATGTATATATATTAGGGGTGTGACGATTCACTTACATAACGATCCGATCTATATCTCTATTCACAGGCTACGATCCAAATCAGGAACGATCCCTAATATATATATATACATATTTATGTACATATATTGGAGTCAGAGTTGAGTATACAGTGGACGGGGGGTGGACATTGTGACTCGCGTGGCAAACCCTGACAAAAGGGACAAGCCGCAAGAAAAGATGCTGACTCATGGCCAAGAATATAATGTAATAAAGTGTATAAAGAAATATAAATGTTATAGCATTATAAGAAATATAGTACAAATACCTTACAAGGCAGCAGGTTTATTACATGAAATTAATCAGTTAATGCACCATGGCTACAGAATACAATCATCACACAGAAGCTCTTATATTAAACCATACTGTATCTAAAGTGGACAAATCTCTTCGACAATTCCTGAACTCTGTAACACCCAGAGTTACCTCTAGAGGACCTAGTTAGCAATGAGTAGAAGGATTGAATAAAAATGGATTTTGTCCACATTGGTGTTTGTAGTTTTAGGCCACTGGTGACTGTAAATCCAAAGACCTCTTGTTATTATTCCAAACCGCAGATTTTTTTTGTGTTTTGTTTTGTTTAAATCTTTTTGGAAATATTCTAGTGGATTACCATGAAGCAGATTTTCTTTATCCGAATGCCAGTGCGGTTCTAGTCCTTGTTTACTGCAGCAGACTGTGGGTGAGCTGCTGGAGAGTTAATACATGCTCCAAGCCTGTTCCCTGCCTGTGTTCCACTTTTTAAGAGGCGTCAGAACTTGTTCAAAGGCATCAAACAACAAAAGATGGGAAGTGGGAAGGTTGGAATCTTTTGTGTATATAGATTTCCATAAATAGAATAGCTCTGCATCCTGAGTCTCGCTTGGCAAATATCCAGTCTTTTTATCCTCCGCTCTACTGCTTTGGATTCAAGTATTAATAAGTAATGTGGCTTCTGATCATCCTTCTCACTCCGTCTCGGCTCCTTCTCCACCACATCCAACTCCTCCTCACTCATTTGTCCAACACTACGCTTCCTTCTCCTAACTGTAAATGCTGATTTATGCATTTTTCCTTCTCCTTCCAGAACACTGACGGAACTTCTGAAGCAGCCAGCAGAGACTGGAGTGGTTGATGGAACTGGGGTTCATCATCCAATTGGAACCAATGGCATCTCCGCCAGGACCCTGCGCTCCAACAATGGTCAGAACTTAAAACTTATCCATCAAAGTGCCCACAGGGTTGTTATGCTTTTCAGACATCCACCAGGGGCAGTGCAGAGTTCAAAGTTAATTTATAACCCAATATCTGACAATAACTAAAGTTTGTGGAGCAGGTTGTTCTTGCTCAAAAATACCTCCCAAAAAGGGGATCCATTCTCGGTTATCCAGGTCATGGTCAAGGAGAAGTTTCGTTTGGCAATTGGACATGAATTTTCTGAACTGATGAAGCATCTTGGACGAAGCATCTTGGACGAAGCATCTTGGACGAGCACTCTCGTTTCCAGAGAAAATATATGTCCTTTTGCTAAATGCGCTCTTTAACCTTGAGGCAGTTGTAGTATTTTGCTTTACTCAATGTTGTTTTCTCGTGCTTATTTTGTCACATTTAGCAACTTCTTATATATCACCAGGCTAACATTGTTTAAGCGATATTATAATGGATCATTAACCAGAAAAAAATACATCCGATCACCCGTCATATTCTTCAATTTCCTCCTTTAAGATCTTTTTCTGTCACTCAGAGTGACCTCTTGAAAAATCTAATTACAAGTTGTGAAATGGAGGTTGGATTTAGAAGAACTTATCTTTAATCGACCTTAAAACACACAGAGTGACTTCATCGGGACCTAAAAAGTACACGTAATTCATCACCAGTGTTTGTCCTGTCAGACACCTGTCTCAGGTCTCCATCTCTGAGATCTTGGACAATCAGACAGACGGGTCATTTTTAATCAAGATGTAATGAGCACTGCTCCAGGTCCACAACCACAACGGCAGCACTCCGTTATCCATCTGTCTCACTCTTTCTCTGGAACATCAGACCTCTCTCTCTCCCTCTCTCCCTCTCTCACTGTCTCACCCCTTCGTCCCCCACCTACACACACACACACTTCCTGCTCAACCTAACCCTTTGCTTATTAAGTGCACTGAGACTCAAATGAGCGTGCACACAGTATTTCCTGAGGGCTGATTGGTGACAAGACTGATGGCGTGTTTTCAAGGACAAAGGTCCCTGTCGCCTCACAGTTTTATCCTTGTCATTAAGCACAACAGACAGAACGTGAACCGTCCCTCGACATGTCGGTATCTGCTGCCAGCCAGTAACCTGTTTTTCTGCAGTGCCAGGGAGGGTCTCATCAGAAAACCCTGGAGATGAAGCTGCTCTCAAAGATAATTATCAGACCTAAAAGGCAGGCACGTCCCTCGGGCAACGGAACAATACTAAATATTTCATAATTCCAGCAACACTTTCACAAACGCAGGAGAGTTTTTACACACCATTCCTCAGTGTTTTTCTCAATGCTCAACTTTTATCCTATTGTAAGACACACTTCTGTCCTCGTCTTCACCCTGAATGGTGCTCATTATCGCTCGCCTTCTCGACCCTCTCTCTCTTCTGCTATTAAACCCTTATTTTTGCCTCATCTAGTTCCTAACCTGGTCTTTATTGGGTAATTTTTCTTCATCAATTCGTGATGAAACCTTCTGAAATTCCCCATGTACAGCAGTTCATACCTTCATGGGATTTTTTTTTCCTAATCAAGATAATTTACAAAAGGATGTGAAAGGGGGGAGTAAGGTGAGATTTGGATCTTCATGTTCTGCTGTGGCAGCTTTTTTTTTATCTGATTTAATCCTACTGACCAATTAGACAAGGTTTGAGCAAATACTTTGACTCGCGGGCCACACTGGGTCAAGGAATTTGACACTGGGTCAGGAGCAGATAGATAAAGCAATTGTGTGAACTAGGATAAATGACAGGATAAAAGTCCTTCAATAAAGGCTAAAATGCCTTTCAGTGATTGCAGGGAAAAGGTAGAGGTATGTAGTGATTATATAAATGTAGTATAACATAAGTATAATTTGGAAAATTTGGATTTTTCTCACAAACCCTCAGTCAAAGTGATCATGACCTTTAAATGACATTTCTGTAGGTGCGTTCTTTTGTGTGAGACCTGAAGGGAAGATCTTGGACGTTTTGCGAGTTTTATATCACAATGATTTCTGTGCCGACGAGGAGGCAGGCTCTAAGAACACAGTCAAATACTGGCTACAAGAAGGTTTGGAGGACAGGAGAAAGGAGATAAAACTAGGATATCGTTGAAAAAGTGTCAACAGTGGCATGTGGAACAAGAGGAACAATATTCCAATCTGGGGAAGAAAGGAAAGAAAAGTGTTAGTGAAGATGGGGAGAGATAGAAGGAAGTAGAGTAAAATAGCTGGGGGTGACAGTGAGCAGAGAGTTAGGAGACGGAACAAGTGTGAAGAGGAGGAGAAACACAGGACGATGGTATCACAGAGACACACAAAAGAAACTGAAACAAGAAAAGTGGTTTAGAAAAAAGACACGATTAGAGTGAAGAAAGGAGATACACATTCAAACGCAGATTAATGTTCGCATATGCACACGCAGTTGGTTGACATTTTGTTCCTCCAACCCCTGGCCCACGGACCAGTACTGGTCGAGATCATCATTACCATTAGGTGTGAAAAAAATGTTATTTATTTTCAGTCATATCTATTCATTTCAAGTAATATTTTAATATTTTGAAATAAAGTCATTTTATCATTAAGATAATAACAGAACATAGATTAGGAAGATTTTAAATATTAATTTTAGAAGTCCTTTATCCCGTAACAGTTCACAAAAATGTTTGAAATCGCTCTGGTCAGATGCAACTCAGTGTTTCAGCACAACGTACAGAGAGAGTGGTGAGATTGATCTTCAGCTTATGCTAAAATCAAACCTCAACAATCGAACCGACGAAGCACCTGCTGTGGAAGCAGTGTAAAAATATAATTAAATAAGATTTAAAAGTTGTTTTGTTTTCTTGTTTGGAGCAAAATTTTAAACCCAATTATTAAAAACATGGACATGTTTAATGGTCTTTGTTTCGGATGTTGTCGTCTGTTGGTGAATATATCTGTAGCTAAGCGTCACTGGAGGTTTTAACAGATTTTGCATAAAAATACTTTCTTCTCTAGTGTGTGTGGAAAGGAAATAAAAGCTTGAGGAAAAATAGAAACATCACTTCAGGGAAAGGTGTGCGATGGAGAGACGAGAACTGGAGGAAACAGGAGTGTGACGTTGAGATCAAAACAAAAATATGTACCAGGAGAGATGAAGCAGGAGTGTTAAGTGAAAAGATAAATGACAAGATGGAACGGTGTGTGTGTGTGACTACGAGTGTGTGCTGACGTCCATGCCTTCATTTCTAGGATCAAATCATCTCCACATGGGACCAGCGCCAATTATTACTATATTGACATTCTCACCTGAGCCTGAGAGAGATGAAGATGAGAGACAGGAGATAGGAGGAGGTGGGCATCAGAGTTATTATTCCCACAATAGATTCACAGGTTTAGTGGGATTTCAACAACGTGTTGTTTTAATTCCATCTTAAGAATGTATTTCATTAATGTCTGTGAAATGATGTGCAAATTGAAATCTATATATTATATATAACAGCTCTGTGGTAGACCAGCAGATAAGACACAGCAGGGAGCAGTTGATAAAGATGGAGATGTGTGACATGACCCTGCAGACAGTCTGGGTGTGGAAGCCAGCTGTTAATGGAGCTGATGATTCCAGAACTCTCTGTTCCATCACCGCTTGGTTTTTTCCATCTCTCTCTCCTTCTCATTAACTTCCAAACTCTTCTTATCTTTCTGCCCACAGCTCCCCTTAAGGTCTCCGTCCATCACCTTCTCCACATGCTCCCTACACCCACCGCTGTCTCTCCTCATCATTTCTGTCATTCTCCAAATCATGGCCCAGACAAAGCTGCTTCACTCCTCACCTCCCCGTTAATCCCTAAAGTCATTTCAAAATCCAAAAGATTTATTCCAAAATAACCCAAAGATCCTCAAGGAGGTGAGGTAAGGGACCAAGGCAGAAAAAAAAGACGACAATATGTTATACATAACAGCGACAAACCCTGGGTCAGCAGGTTTACTTATTCTCTGTTGTTAAATATAATAGTCCTGTCAAGTACAGATATATAATACAGCATAATCTAATCTCTCTAATCTACCAGAGGAGAACTGATCTGATCTCTGCAGCCAACAGTAGCTCCAGGCATATGAGATAGTATTTTTAATATGTAAGTGTGTGTTTGTTAGTGTGTGTGTGTGTTTAGGGGGTGGAGGTTGGAGGGTTCGGCATTGATCCACTGCACTGCAGGGTCTATTTTCTCTATGTCATTTGAAGGACACGAACCTGGCTCTCCAGCCCCACGCATCAAGCAGTCATGACTGATCACACACTCCCACACACACACACACAGACACACACACACACACAGAGACAGCGTCGTAGACTCAGCGATAGCTGCCATTAGTTTGATAGACGGCTGAAAATTGTGGCTCAATAAAACAAATTATTGTCATTGTCAGCGACGTTGTTATTCTGCAGCCTCTGTGATTGTTGTCAAACATCTTTTTGGAAATTGGGAGATAAGCTCCGTCAGGGTGAGTTGTGCGTCAACTCCTCAGCCTCCAGCCGTCTCCAGGGTTACACTTAATGGATTGACACGCAGCGTCGAGCTCTGGGCCACAACATGGAACAAGTTGTGGAAAGTCAAAAAAGTCCCTGACATTAAACCTGTTCACGTGTTTATCTAAATAATTCATATAAAAAATATATATATATTAGAGACTGCCAATATTAACCCTTATTGTGATGTTAACTGATTCCATAGGTAATATCTATTTATTTATCTGTACAACCTACTACAGGCAAGGTCAATAAATGAGCTGCAATACTGCCATCTAGTGAGTTTGAGTGTAATTTACACTTGATCATCCCCAAAATTTATTTTGAGCATCATTCGGTGAAAAAGAGGCATTGTATTGTATTGAGTTTTCACCTCTGGAGAAAAAGAACAATATTGATCCTTACAGATATATATAATATACAATATCAGCTAATAATGGACATATATAATATGGTCAGCTGATCAAATCTATAGTTTTTAAATACAGTATGTATGTATGGATATGAATATGTGTTCAGTGACTTTAGTAACAAGCCACGAGCAGCAGAGGGAGTATTTCTATGCATGTAATGTGTGTGTTACTGGTGTTATTAGTGCATCAGTGCTGATATAAGCCAGTACTAAGTCCCCTGGTGATGTGCAGTGTGTGTGGCGGAACATGAAATAGCCCGGATTAGGCCACTGCTGCAGGCTCACTGATAGTGTCACTGTTGCAGAGGCAACTGAGCAGGATGCAGCTCCATTTTGACTCTTTCATGCCCTAATAATGAGACGTAAACCTTCTCACCGAGGACTTAGTGGGTGCCAGCTTAGAGCATTAGGCCCAGTGTATGCTTGTGCCGAATGGACAGAGGCCAGATTCTGCAGGAGGGCTTGAAGAACATGGGCAGAAATGTGAATGTAATTAGAGATATTTGAAAACCTTTGATTTCATTCTCACTGTTTCCCCAATCACAGTTGCTTTACAGAGGAATTAACTATTTTACTGTCTGAATTCAGAAGTTGATTTTAAAAATATAAGGCTTAAGTCATGGATTTGCCTGAAAACAAATTAAAATTATTTTTAGTTGCAGTATTCATGTCAACAACATAGCATCTTCACAGGTGGTGAACTCTTTAGAGATTAACTCGATTTTTAAACCACTTGGAAAGCATCAATCTAAGAAGTTCATTCTTGGAAAAGGCCGTAAACGGCATTGTCATCATGAGGTGTCAGTGTGGTGCAATAATGGGCTTGTGTCACTGAACCTAAATTTAGAGATAAAATTGTCCCCCTGCTGCTCACATGTCGATACTCCATGGTGGCAGCTCTGCGTTTTTAGTACAGTGTTTTTCACTTACAGTGGTGCAGTGTACACAGATCATGAAAGCGCTGCTTTACAGCTTTAACCAACCAACTCTCCAACCCCCCAACATGAAAATTACACAGAGTGTCATCACATATCTGACATGTCATTCCACAGGTTGTTTGACCTGATCAAAACAAACCATGCATGAAGCTCAATGATAAGAGTTCCGTCTGATATGATACCAGATTTACAACGTGTGAGCAGAGAGATTTTATGACACTTATCTCTCTGTTGATTTTTTTCATATTTAGTCTTGAACCATAAAAATACTTAAAACGATCTTCTTTTTTTTCGGCTTGTCCTTTTTTCTTTGGGGTTTGCAACAGAAAGGTAACAATTTCCATCTCACCTTGTCCTTTGTATCCTCAACTCTAAAATTCCTTAAAACTATAAAGGTCTAATATTAACTTTTGCAGATATTGTGCAGCTACTTAATTTCCTATTGCAATATCAAGCGACCGTTTTCCTCCAAAACTGAGATAAACGTCCAATGTACAATTCCAGAAAACTTGGCAAAACCCAAACCCAAAAAGGTATTATGTTATTGGATTTTCAATATTGAAGAAAAACATGAAAACAATATCCAATATTACATTGTTAAATCTCGGCAGAGGTGGCCTAGTGGTTAAGGAAAAGGACTTGGGTCCTCAAGGCTTCAGGTCCGAATCCACCAACTGCCAGGTTACCACTGAGGTGCTGAGTATAGCACCGTCCTAACCCATATAACTTCTGGGTTCACTACCCACAGGAAGGACGCGCAATATGGTGCAATGTGATTGGGCTTGTGCCAGTTGCCCCTGCGACCCGGCAACGGACAAGCAGAAGATGAACGATCAATCAACAGCGTTATGCTAATATGACGCTGATTTTATTAGTTTATCTGCGGTCAGTTACTAATGTCATCTAAAGTAATTTAAATGTAATATTTCAGACGTTTTTTTTCTATTAATTTTTTTTCAATTAACTGTTTCTGAACAATGTATACATGATGTCTGTAAAAATCTATTTTGACATTGCACCGTGTCAAACCTGCAGGCAGAGCCACATCCATCACTGGAACTGAGACATAAGGGAGTGTGTACGCACGTATGCAATGTGTGTGTGTGAGAAAGAGAGAGAAAAGAGAGAGAGTGAGAGGCAGATGAGACAGGATTGTCATGAAACAAAGTGGAGTCATACACCACCCTCAGTACACTGCTGCGTAAGTGACAGCTAACATTCATCTAACAGCGGTGGAAGGAGAAAAGCTCTCTCTCTCTCACTTGTCTCTCTCAATCTCTCTCTCCATCGCTCAGACATCTTTTCCCCTCATTTTTCACAAATATCTTCACTAATTGCACAATCATTCCACAAACATTACTATGATCCACCATAGGAGGCATTTAAAGCCCCGTGACCGCACCGTCGTCCTCACTCCTGCCATATGCTGAGCCACACCGCTGAAATCCCAGCCTGGAAATTACAGATCTGTCCAACAAGGACAGGTTGTTGCACCATTTACTCTTCAGGTTCACCTGGTCTACATCTGGTTGGTCTCTGCATCATGAGCAGCCTGATAGCAGAGCAGTGATTACAACAGGTGTGGTTACAACTCTGCTCCGTTACACACTAGGACTTGTTTCTATTATTGTTATGTACAACATTAAACCCAAATGAGTCAGAGCTCTGTCTCCATAGAGAGTAAAGACTCCATCTGCTCCTAAAGACTGGACTCACTGTACAGTCAGCCCACATGATAACGCTGTTTAAAGGTTTTCTAAAGCAATGGTCCCCAACCACTGGGTCGGGGACTGGTTCTGGTCCATGCAACAGTGAAGACAACAACAATAAACTGAAAATGACGCATTGTCGCAAATGACGAGTCATTGATACAAGAGTCTAACTTTTTATAGCGGTGTGGTCACAGAAAGTTGGGAAATCCTTATTGTGCCCATGCACAGTTAATTTGGGGTAGGACAATTTTATAGGTAGGAAAATATTTCAGAAAGCCAGATATGTATTTTTATCAAGGGGTCAGCCACAACTTTACTACTATTCTGTAAATATAGTACAAGACATTTGAAATCCGTGTCGCAAAAAAGGGTTGGGGAAGACTGTTCTAAAGAAAGTACACAATTATTCATCATGTCAGTGATATTTTTCAACTTCTCCACCTTTGTTGTACTTGTCAGAACTAAAGCAACCTCCTGAAACTTTGAGACAGGATTGAACAGACGCACATGTGTAAGAAATGAAAATGACGACAGATAAAAATAAAACTGGTTCTTGCAGAGAGCCGTGACGCCGCTGCTGTGGCGTATATATTTAATGCGAGTATCAAGGCTCTTCAGCTCACGTCTTCTGTGGCAGCGAGAGAGTGGGAAGTTGAAAGAGGAAGACAATGAATAAAGCACAGACAGCCAGATGACGAGATAGAGAGAGATGGCATAGGGTGCAGAGAGGAAGAGGTTCCCAAAAGTGACAGTGGAGATAACGCAGAGGTTTAGAAAAGAAGAAAGGAAGATGCTGGAAAAAGAAAATAGAAATGTCATGATAAGAGAGAGAGAAGAGAGACAAATGGAGGGGGAAAAAATCCTTATGACATGTTGATATTGATTTTAGCCTGTTGGGGAAGCTCTCTCAGTTAAGTGTTTGCACTGATGCAGTCATCACAATGCATTATGGGGAATAAAAGATAGGCCAGCAGTAGCCATGGAAATCAGGAGCCAAAGAGAAGAAAGTGAGAGATAAAGAAAAAAAAAGAGGAGAAAGAGAGAATGGTGCTAAGAAAGAAGATTGATTCAATCACAGCTGCCACACAGTGTGGCACCTCAATCATTCAGCCGGGCACGGCAGACACAGAGGAGGAGGAGGAGGACGAAGAGGAGCAGGAGGAGTTAAAGTGGTGAGGGCGAAAAACATGAGAGTGGAATTAAAGGACTGATGGCTGCGTTTCCACAGATGAAGAGTTCGAGCAGACAATGCTCAGTGTGTGTGTTCCCGGGCCGTTGTGTGCATGCAGGCAATGCGTGTGTCGACAATATGTGTGCAGCAGATGGAGGAGATAGGGTGAGGACGAGGTGAGAAATGTGGTGGAACACCGAATTCGAAAGATGCGCTGAGATGACTGAGAGGCAGATAAGAGAGCACTCGCCCCAGTATGTTAATGTCTGTCTTTGGTAAAGCACACCAGCAAAACCTGTTAAAAGTTCTCCAACACTTGCTCCTCTTCCTCCCACATATCACCTGCTAGATGGACATTTGTCTGTCTGCTCTGTCCTTGTCTATTACTGCGTGCACAAGCATGTGAAATGTCAGAGGATGGCTCAAATGTTCCAACTGTGGAGAGCAAAATGTCAGGCATCCAAAGCGTAAATGTGTTTAAGCTGGTGGAGGGACTTAAGGCACAATAGGCCTTCATGGCCCAGTAATTTCCAACTAAACCTGGCCTGCCAAACCACCATCTCACATGTTATTTGACATGATATCCATGCGGCCAGTCATTATTTGACTCAAGGGTTGTTTTGGGAGCCATCACTTTGGCCCAGAGGCAATTTCTTCTGGTGTGAAACTCCAGGATTCCGCGGATAATTTGAGTAAAATAAGATAAATCAGATGAAACTCTCTATACGCCATCTCCTGGGAAAATGCAGTCATTGCAGGGAAAAGGCCTGATAAGTGTAGTGTTAAGTAATTGATCATAAAGAAAGGTTTGGCTAGACAGATTAGAATTCCAAATTCGAATTGGCTTCCGAGACGTAGTATGAAAGAAAAAAAAATTCCGATGCACAGAAAAAAAAAGCACCACATCACCAGTCAATGGGTTTGAGAAATAAAACACAGTTCAAGTTCTCCACCCTTACTGGTACTTGCACCATCAAACAATGTGTGGTGTACAGCTTCCAAAGTCAATGAGAGACATTTAGTCAAAGAAATGAAGGCTTGAAAGCTGGTGATGGACGTTAACAACCATCCCTTGGTAAACAAAGGTCTTGGAAGACCATGAAAGGTCAGGGGTGTCAGTAATGGATCATTGAGCACAGTTTTGTGTCATCTGCCTGTCGGACCGTGGCAACATCATTTGCATCCAGGCTGATGCAGTAGAAGTTCTACTGCAGGTGACATCTGGAGTTTTCTTAGCACAGAACTGAGTGTGCTGTGCTTTCAAACATTAACGTTCCAGGTTGATGGTCGAGGTCTGACTTGATCGAGGTTTGAATTAATTTTTCCCATAAGAAATAATTCAATAAAAAGCTGCGCTGGTCGTAGGTCTATTTGTGAGCCCGGCTGCCCCGAATGCACAGCTTGACTCGGGTTTTTTGTAGGGTTTCAAAATAAATGTTGAACCTCTAAACCGATATCAAACAGACCCAGTACGAGGCAGTAATGCAACCTGACAGATGGCATCTGCCATTCGAACCCCGGAGGACAGGAAGTGAGGCAATGGGCATTGTAAAAGAGAGAAACGCTCAGAGTCCGACAAAGGGGCAACAGGTGGTTTAGCGGACCACAGTTTTCTCCTGGGGTCCAGATCAGCTTCAGCCAAGAATTAGGAAGGTGCAATCGGACTCCACCACAATCAGCCAGTATTCAATGCAGCGCCTATCGCTCTCAGAGGAGGAGCCGTGTTAAATGAACGGCTAAAATGATGACAAACGACATTCGGAATAAACCACCATCTGTTATTATAGTCGCCAGCGCAATAATTCTTGGACGAAACCACATCTATTCATCAGCCTCCGAGCCCCGGACCCCTGTGATCGCTGAGATAGTTGGATTTACATGGTTTCAAAGCCTGTAGTTTGTCATTTTAAGAATGGGAAAAGCCAATTCACAAAAGGTAAAGCAAACAATGTCAGCAGTTGTGTCTTATTTTTAGCAGAGTGACCTACATTTTACACTGGCTCACAATGACAGTGCACTGGAGAGAGAGGGTGTGTAATTACTCTGAGGTGGTTGGACTTTCCTGCTCTCCCTCACTGTATCTGCCTTTTGGGGCCAGAGGATAGTAAAAATAGATGAGAGGAATAAAATAAAAAAAACCTAAAAGAAAGAAGGGTTTCTCTGTTGGTTTTTCTTTAACTTAACCTAAATCTTATTTTTCTTTAAACTTGTGGATTTCAGTTTCTTCCTGTTCTGCTCCCCTTCCTCTTCCATAGCTTATCCAGAGTCCATCTCCAATAAAAATAATATACAAAAGGTTGAGGTGGGATTTAGCTCCATTGAGAGAAATCAGAGCAAGGAATACAGCGTAAATACCCTGAAAAAGATCTGTCAGACACCGGGGCTTTTGAATTCTAACATTGTTGACCTTCCTCTGAGGATCAATACTCCCCATCCCCTTACTAACACACAGATACAATTACACACAAGCACTCATTCATGCATAAACAAAGAAAAACAAGCCGTCTTTGTATCTAGAATCATTTGGATTTGCAAAAATTATCAAAAAAAACTCTATTTTTGTCCACTAGCAGCCAATGAAAAAAAACTTCAAATACTCTACTGAAGTTCTCTCCGTTGCCGTTTGTTTGTCCCTGCAGTGATTCCTGAGGTGGTAACAATGTTGCCCTGCAAATAACTCGATTATTTCTCATTTTAAATTTCAAACTGAAGTGATGGTTTTCAATGTGTGAGGCGTTCCCCAGAGGTGGACGCCTTAAACGGAACACATCTAACTTCCAATGTCTTAACGCTGGAGGAGTTTGTCTCCCTATTTGGCAGTGAAGCTGTGTGATAATGGAAAAGAGATTCCATCACTCACTCATCGACCACATGAAACACTGGCTCCTTGCTTCTGGTTTAATCAGAATTTCACCTTCTTCTGAACCCTTCCCTCTTCAACTTTTCACCAAATTTTCTCAACAAAATTCGGGTAATTGGTATTTTCTACAATTCTGGTGTTCCATGTGGAGCAGTTTATTATTTTATTTCTCATCAATTTTATCATCCATTCTCCTCCTGCAGCCATCTGCTCCTATACCTCTCCTCCTCCCTATATATTTCCGTCTCACTCCTGCCATGGCACCTCCCTCATAGCATCTATCATTTCCTTCCTCCCTCACTCTCCTCCTTATTTTACTCCCCATCATTTTTACCCATCCCTTCCTCCTCTTGTTCTAGGCTCTCCACAGGGTATATAGGAGCCAATTAGCAGTCTCTGCAGACCATGCTTACGGCCCTCACCTACCCCTCTTCAGCCCCAACCCCCCACCTCCCAGGTGGCCTTTGCGGCACTGACCCAGTCCAGCATGTTAATCGGGTATTGGCTGGAACAGCTGAGACGGAGGCAGGAACAGGGAGGAAGTGACTGTAGGAGTAATGGTGATTGTTTGGACTGAGGTGATTTGAAGGTCATCTGAAGGAATAGACACACACACTCACGGAGCGTACTCTGTCTGAGAGTGTGTCTGTAGAACATCAATCACTCTTTGCCATGGTGGGTGGACACACGGGCAGAAGATTCACGCTTTCAGAAGCAGAGAGAAGATGTGACAAGACCAGGGACACAGGACGTGCATGTGTGTGTGTTGGCAGTGAGTGAGCTGTGTGTAAAAGGTGTCTGTGTTGTGGTGTTTATAAAATATGTAACGCTGGACTTAAAGCCACTGTGAGAAATCAGAGTCGTTCAAGCACAGACTCTGCCTCCAGAGAGCGGCTGCGACGCTGCGTCGTCTCGGGCGCCGAGGTCGCACCTCGTCTTACATTAATCATAATATAACGGAGAGAAGCTGCGGTGCTACATCTGTCTGCCTGTAGAACTACTTCTACCCTGTGACCGCACATGTCACATCTCCATGAATGCATCGCAACAACACGAGTAAAAGCATTGCTAAAGAAACAATTATATTAATCTTTAAAATTGTCCACACTCGCAAACACAGCAGAAAATAACTCCATGATGGACCAGATGAAAACCTAGGATACATTCCATTCTGCTACAACAACAAAAAATAAGAAAACTGTGGAAAAAGATGCAAATAAATCCTAAAAACCACTGATTGAACTCATGGAACAGATTCACTGATGATGTTTTGCTGCTCTGGTTTGTATTGGGTTTAGAGATGACCAATCTTAACTTTTGCAGATATCAATTTTCACCAAAAATGTACCAAACCATTCCATTTGGTAAAATCAAGATATTTGGATATAAATATTACTTAAATATATACAGATATTTTGCAGAAAATATCAGCCGACCAATATGATCAGAAAACCCTAATTGTGTTGATATTGTTATTATAAAGCATCTGTCCATCCATCTGCTACAGACCTATTTCTGTCCATACGTCGTCCAACCATACAGCAGATATTCAGATTATGAGATTGTGGTTTCACTGTTATTTCTGTATAAATCTTGAGAAGTTTATGTTGAACTTAAATATTATAATGTCAAATAATTATTATTTCTTAGTAGAATGTCTGGCCAGCAACAGGCTAAAAATTGTTTATTGGACAAAATGTTCCATTGGACAATATTTGGACCATAAATCTCTGATGCATGGACAACTCAGGGCTCTCACCTTTGCCAAGAGCTGTAATGGGATCTGTTAGACGAAGGACGCTGTTGGTCGACTGCAGCGTTTTTATGGTATTGTATGAAATCATTGAGCTGAGCAGTTCTGCTGCACGGAGAATATGGATGAGATCGTTCCCCGTGCACGGAGCAAACACACGGAGCCTAGAAAACAAACACAGGTGCCGAGACGTAGAGGACCAGGGCATTAATATGTTCTGAAACGCACACACTCATAAGGTTATTACCATGAATAAGTATGTATGGATATGAGGCGGTAGAAACATTATCTCTGCAAACACATTAGAGACTTCAAACCAGCACACACAGATACACAGAGTATTCATGTGGGGCTACTTTAGCTGAACAAACAAACGTAAGACACTTACTTTGAAAACATCAGATGAATTTTAAAGATGTACCATAAATATAAAAAAAATCTTTGTGGAGTCAGGATGGAACAACTGGAGAAAAGTGTCAGGAGTGATCTGTGATAGAAGAGAGTCAGCTAAGGTGGAGGGAAAGGTTTACAGGACAGTGGTGAGACCAGCCATGATGAGACACTAGGAATAGACAGAAGACAGGAGACAGAGCTGGAGGTGGAGGAGTTAAAGATGCTGAGATTCTCTTTAGGAGAGACAAGGATGGACAGGATCAGGTGATTAGAGGGACAACACAGACAGGAAGGTTTGGAGAAAAAGCTAGAGAAGACAGATTGAGATGGTTTGGACATTTCCAAAGGAGGGACAGTGGATACATTGGTAGAAGAATTATCCTAGAGGTGGAGCTACCAGGTAGGAGACAAAGAGGACATTGATGGATGCACTAAGGGAGGACATGGAGGTAGTTGGAGTCAGAGTTGAAGATACAGAGGACAGGGGTAGATGGAAATTGTTGACTTCCTGTGGCAACACCTGAAAAAGGGACAGGAAGAAGATTTTCATCACGAGGGATCAACAATGACTTGTTGTGCCTGCAGCTCTGCTTGATGTCTGATCACAGTCTGTGATGTTGAGGTAAAGCACGGTGTGAAAATGCCTAAACCCAAGCCTGAAGACAAAAAGAGCCGACAGCAGTGATTGTGAACGACTGTGGCTCATTAGGCTGATTGTTCTGAGTAAACACAGTCCTGACTACAGGCCACGCTACATCATTTCCATGTGGGGATCGGTTACACAGCATTCCTAGGGACCTGTTGTGGTACTGGTGTAGTTGTATGTTGATAAGTCCTGTAGCTACTTTGTCTTTCAGTCCATATGAATAAGAATGTCATTGATTTTCCATCTTTGTCATCATGATATAAAGACTGTTTAGAGAGATGATACAAGACACTTGGCGCCCAGTTTCTATGACTTCAGACTCAAACCCTCAGGGGAGGAGGGACTGTTGCGCATGAGCAAGGTGGCAAGGCCCATTAGATTCTGATATACACTACATTAACTACATATATATTTATATATATTTATATATATATAAAATCTTGTATCAATGACTCTGCGTCATTTTGAGTTTGTTGTTGCTGTCTTTACGGAGAAAATATTTCCTAATCAAATATAGTTGCATTATTGATGATGGAATCCCAGCCATTCTATTGGTCAGTTCTTTTGTTGATATGGGTATGGATCAAGTGGAAGTAATAGCCAGAAGTGGCCAAAAAGAAACATTATTTCTCTGCAGCCCAGCACCAATTCACCCACGGACCAGAACCGGTCCACGGCCCAGTGGTTGGGGACCACCGACCTATAGGTCGTTCACGGGGTTAGTTACATTGGTTAGAGTCTGAAAGGCTCTGTCCGTGGTCCTGAAACTATTCTACTAATTTATACAGAAAAGAAAAAAACATAAAAATGCTTGTCATTCTTCAGCGCTGATTCATGAACTTCCATTAATTCTCAGCCCCCTAAAGAGGATTTTATATGGTGGATTCATTAGTTGAAATTTGATTGACATTTTTGGCAATTCCCTTCACAAATGGGCACATGCAGCTAAAGAGAGAGAGGGAGAGAGAGAGAGACAGTTCACACGGAATTAAGTAAAGTGCTGGAAAGCCAGAGAAGAGTTCGTTGTAGGAGGTACAGGCAAAAATGAATGGTGTCATTTCAGGATAAGTCACCATTTAGCCTACAAATACACTGTACAAGATGGAAAGAGGAAGGGAAGAGGAGAGAGGGGCAGGGAGGAGGAGGGAGGAGGAGGGAAAGGAGGGAGGAAGGGGAGTAATGTCCACTTTAGGAAGAGTGCCCTGAAATGACTCGGCTGAACACACAAACACTGAGATGATACTGAGATGAGACAGATATAAACAGCATTAGAGAGAGAACCATAAATTGGACAGACGAGTCTGGATGTGGCTTTTCCCCCTGATTTCATCAGGGCCTGTTAGCAGTAAACACAGGGGGCGCCGTAGGTGTTTGATGTTGTAATTTAAACATTTCACCTCATTAAAAGACTGTCATAACAGATCACCACTGCACTTCATTATCATTACCTCAATTCCAGTAAAATTATTTAATCCGAGCAGTAATTACACGTGCGTCACTGATGTGACTTCAGATCTTACAGCAGGAGCTCAACTACAGAAACATGAGAAAAGAAAAACTTTTTGTCTCAGTTGCAGCCTTGATCAGACATTTGTCTACAAATTGTAAACACATAGTTAAAGATAAACTACTGTGAATTTTTTTTTGTAGGCAGGAAAACTGTAAATAACATTATAAAAGGATTTGTTTTTTGGCACACAATGTCTCCAAGCTCACAGAAAGCAAACACAGCTGATCAATTTTAACTGGAGCTCAATTAACTGTTTAAATATCAATTAGGTACTTCATAGAGAAGGTAATCATCTTCAGATGTTAAAAGCCCAGCAGGGATTGGCCTGGCAAGTACTCAGATGTTGGACCGCCTGGGAATACCAGGAACTGTCAACCTTTTCAATCTTGGACAGACGGTGGCCTTGTTAGTGGAGGTCAAGGTTTGAATATCGACTGTGCAATATCCATAGATCCAAAGACAAATATATAGGTGGTATATATTTTATATATTATTGTATATATTTGATTAGGAAATATTTTCTCAGTGTAAACAACAAAAATAAACTCAAAATGACGCAGTTTCATTGATACAAGATTCTAACCTTGTTCAATCTTTGTTGTGCCCATGCACAGTTAATTCCGGTAGGAAGATTTTATAGGTAGGAAAATATTTCAGAACACCAGAAGTTACATTTTATTATCGACCGGTCTGTGAAACAGCATTCAGAGGAGAGTGGATAAATGTAATCAAATAAGGAAGAGGAATATGTAGAAAGACAGAGTTGAAAGGGAGAGAAGTAAAGGATGATGTAATGACAGACAGAATAAAAGCAGCGGGAGTCGATGTGAGAGTCAGGGAATGAGCATCTGCTCCAGCTTTGAATTATTGTTGCTTTGCGTGATTTAGAGACGGCAGGAGTGGGTCGTACTCCACAACACTTCACACAAACGCTGGCGTGTCGGTTTTCCTCCGGTACCACATGGAGCTGGGAACTAATGAAAAAGGCCCATATGTCAAACACATGCCCCACACTGAAGCACTCACACGCAAAAGGTAAAGCAGTTACATGGCATTATACTAATTGGAAAAAACAAACGAGTATTTTTAACATGTTTATCAGGTAAGTATGGAGGCAACTACTGCTACCGTATAGTGACGAAATACTTTTTTTATAGTAATAAAGCTCTGTGTGTGTTCTTTGTGTTTGTGCTTTGGGAATACTATAACTAAAACTTTAAGACTTGTACTTTAGTAAAGTACTTTAGTCTTTAGCTTTTTATCTACCATCTCTAGGGAAAACATGGATATAGAAGAGAAAAATCAGGAGTAAATCACAATACTGAAGTTTGAACCCTAAGATCCTGTTTTGTCCCACTGTGGTTCTGTCCACTAACATGTACGTACAGCATTGAGGACACAGACCAGGAGAAAAGTTTGAGCTTTACTGTGTGTGTCTGTGTGTAATTTTGCAGCTTCTGCTCCAATAGTTTCATTTGCATGCGGGCAGGTCGTATTAACAGCTGCTGCTCGACTTTTATAACATGTATATTTCATTAGTGTAGAAATGTAGTGTTCATAAGTCAACTTCTCTACTCGAGGACACCCATCTCGTGCGTCCTTGTCCCTCAGTCCTTGTCTATCAACTCCTCAGCTGCACTCTGACCTACAGACCACGGGGTTCTTCATCCACTCTGCCCAGCAGTGCTTGACACTGTGTGGACCCAACAGCTGATCCAGACAGAGACAGATACAGGAGTTATTACTTAGGTTTCAGCGGTTTGATGCTCCATGCATTAAACAACACAGGTCTGTGTTTCTGAGCCCTGCGGCCCTCGCTGCCTCACCCACACTGCCTCATTCCCTTTTTTCCTCCCTTCCTCCCCCACTCTGTGTGTGGCAGTGGTGATGTCAGAGTAAGACGGGCTGAAGCCCTTGCAGCAGTCGGCCTCTTTGATGTCGAGCCCTGCTGAATTAGGCCATTACCCAGCAGTGCAAAGACGCTTGCTTACACACACAAACCGACCAACAGAATGTATGCAACCGCACACACCATCATGCATATGCATGGAAAATTACAACGTACCTCTTCATATTCAGCAGCTGTAAACACACATTTAATGATATGGACTGAAATAGCACACAAAGTGACCACTTCCTTTTGTCACTGCTTCACAAACACACACACACACACACACACACAGAGTTGTTTGGCCAACTCTTATAAATACATACACAACACAAATGCATACAGGCACAAATGTGCACAGGAAAAAAAATAGGACACTCAGGGGGGAATTTATTCATGAATACAGAACACAGGGAATAATTTTTCCATTGCACTCTGCACTCTTTCACTTACACTGTCTTTACGTGAAGAGTTAGAACCGGTCCCAACGCAGGGAGATATCTCAATCGCAAAACAAATCAGGTTAACATATAGTTGAGCATCTATCACTTTGATAGATACCAATTCTCGTAAATGAATGAGAGACATTTGTATTTTTCAATGTTAATTTAGCCTTTTTTCTGGAGACCGGATGCAAATACAAAAGATTTCTAGTTTATTAAGCTAGTGTCCATGTTTAATAATGCATGACATCCTCAGACACAAACACTGAGACAAATGTCATTTTTTTTCCATTCTCAAGTTAGAATTTTTATGAATAATGCACAGTCAAAACAACAATGGCATTTACTATGGAACCTATTAGAACAACCATACAAAAACAAAAGTTGTATATCTGCTGTGAATACACAAAAAATCCCAAATATGGGCTCCATCAAGTATAGATATTTATTATTATTATTGTTATATATACTGATATGCTGAGATCAATTTATATATATATATATATATATATATATATATATATATATATAATATATATATATATTTTTTTTTTTTTTTTTTGGGGGCAGTTGATGGCCTAGTCCTAGTGGTTAAGGAAGCAGACCCAATCCCCCCACCACCAAGGTACCGCTGAGGTTCCCTGAGCAAGGTCCCCGCACACTGCTCCCCGGCGCTGGCTCAGCCCCCTGCTCACTACGGTGATGGTTAAATCATCGAGGCATAATTTCCCGAGGGATTAATAGAGTTCAAAAATATATATATATCTACCAATCTTTCTCAGATTGTTTCATAATTTCTTCATTTTGTTGCCTGTTTTCATTAAAAGCACCTTTAACACCTACGTCTGCCGTGGGTGGAGCAGGTGGAGCGGCTATAAACATTTACACCTACGCACACACATCAAATTACCACACACCCTCGTGCTCCCCTGCACTTTGCGGCACTTATAGCGTGTCACCAGTGCATATCAATTACACGCTGGATGAAGATCTATTTCTAATTCAATCACTCATAGCTGCTGTCAAACCCCTCCCTGCTTCTCTCTTCCTCCTTCTCTTCATCTGCAGCTCTCTCTCTCTCCCTCTGCACTACTCTAATATTTTCTCCTTCCTCTGATTCGCACTGACGTCTCTGTGTCAGTGTGAATTACCAAAATGTTGGTGTTTGTGTTTCTGCCCAAATGTCTGTATGTGTCAATTATTCCATTTCATTAGAATTAGCCTCTGGACATCTGAGGTAGTTCGTTAAAGTTCATCTATATCTGATTTTAATAGTAAATCAACATATTTGTGTTTGACTACATTTACAGTCTGAGAAACTCCGATCATTTGACCATCAAAACATCAACCAAACATTTTTTCAAGATTTGACAAGCATGTCTGATGTAAACACAGTCTTCAGCACAAGGACATAATAAACGTAAAAACCACAACAACAACTTCACAGCTGCTTTACACAGTCCAACATGAGTAGCATTTACATTTACACAATTCCTGTGACCTTTGAATTGTTCTGTTCATGTGAGTGTGGACAAGGGCAGCATTTGTCAAGGGTGTAACAGCTTTTCAATAACTCCATTTATCTACTATTATATATCTGCAATGTACAAATTGCATATTTTTGTTTTATGGCTTAGTTAGTTGTATTTTTCTATTCCGTTGTCCTTTTCATTTCTTTTTGTGTCACTCTGAGGCAAAAAAAGTTTTGGGAGTCAGAAGACGTAAGACAAAAACTATGGTTAAAACATTGATGTTTTCTTTCTCCATCGTCCATAGATCACAACCACTTGAACAATGCAGCCTTGCCTCCCCTGGGCCCTGCTATGACTCTGTCTCACCCTCACAACAACCTGGGAATCGGATTCAACAAGTACACATCACTCAAGCCTGTAGGTGAGTCGTAACTAGCCCTCTCACACACAGAGACAAACACTGACAAAGGCCACAACAAGACGGATAGAGAACACACGGTTCTCGTACTGGGGTCAAATGCTACACGGTAAACAACAAGCCATGACTGAGATGTTGGAACTACAGCAGAGTCACATACTGTACGACTCCTGACTCCTGCCTCTTGCCTGGAGGAGAGCGGATAAAGAAGCAAAAGCACCCATTAGGATAATGGATTTTTTATGACTCTACCTTTCATTCTGCCATGTTGGCTCCTGAATCATGTTTGATCGCCGCCACTTATTTTTGATTTATGCAAAGTCTGTGCATCAACACAAGAGTGTCTGTGTGACGTAAATACTTAAAAAAAAAAATCACCAAATGTTGGCACACACACCGACGACTGTCACTGAGCTTAAATTTTCCTAATTTTGAACGGACGCTGCCTCTGAAAAACCTCAATCACCTCATTTAAAAAAAGACAAGATTTAAATGAACATGAGGCAAATAGTTGAACGTGGAAACATTTTTGACAAAATCAATGGCAAAAGTGCATTAAAACAAATGACACTTCTGTGTGTTTCAGTGTATTGGTTCTCACTGAACACAGTCCATCATTAAATCACTGCAGAGGAGGAGATGGTGATGATAATCAGAATGTACAGCTTGACAGGTCCACATGTGTTGCTCATTAATAACTTATGTAAATGAAGAACAGGCTGATCATCATTACATCACTGTCATTGAAAATGAACTGAAATCACTTTCAGGTCTAATGAAAGCATCGTTTTTTTTTCTTAGTAAATTTACAAACTTCATGGTTTCTAATCCCTGGACTATGAGATTATTAGTTCTAATCACTAATTGATTCCACTGGTCACTGGTATAAGTTTCTCAGGTTGATATTCTGCACCTACAGGGTGGAAGAAAAGCTCATTAAACCTTCCTTCCCACACCAGCACCATGTCTCTCAGGGTTTCCAACAGTATCTCCACAACGGTGTCACCTTCGCTCTGCGTCTGTGGCCGCCTACCACACCTGGAAGCGTAACATTGTGCTCATGATTTAGTTATCATTTCAGACATGGTTGTCAGTTCTTCTGCCTGGGCAGTAAACAACCCACCAGGTCCAGAGGCTGTGACAGTGAAAACAAAGTCATGGCTAGGACACACAAGGTACTTGGATCATCCAGCTGAACATGTTCTGGACAACCCCGCAGGTAGCTGGACAAGGCTGCTGTGAATGTGGCACTTGGTGAATCAAAGAACATTTGTGGGCGTTGGGGAGGTTGGAGGGCAGAGTACATGTGGACTGGCTGTGTTGGCAAATCCAAATTCTGGACACAGTACAGTTGTGGTAAAGATGCACTGTACAAAAAGGTGTATTGCAGCAGAACTGTTCTGCAGCATTTGGTTAGAAAATGATTAATGTTGCATTGCACTGGTGCTAATATTTTGAGGTGACGAACAAACTTTTAGCAAAAGTATGTCTCAAACAAGGAGACAATAAGTAGGAAACGGAGAATTTTTTTTTATATATACAATAATTTTAACACTTTAAAGTGTTAAAGCCGGATAACATTTTTATCTGATCCAGAAAAAGACTTTGAAAGATAAAGAAAACTCAGGGAAGCTTTCAAAACTACAAGAGTTAGAGTAATGGCTTTGAAGATGTTAGCACTCTGCCAACCGTGCAAGTTTAAAGAGGTTTTTTTAATGTATTACACTTCAGTTTAGTTCCTGCAGGCAGCAGTGAGCAGAGAGAGAGAGAAAAAAAAGGGATTGCATCATGGCTCTCTGGTTTCCCTCCACTGTAACAAGATGAAAATGCATTAATTTCAAAGTAATCCTCAGTTTGCCAGTTTACTTGCAGAGAGCTGATTGATTTGCTACAGGTCATTTTCCAACGAATCATATTCTTGAAATAAACAGAAAATTGGTTCCATTCATTCCCGTGCAAGTTTGCATGAAAAAATAATCCTCTGGACGTTGAAAAATGTCAAACTGTGAAAACAGCAGCGATTTGGACAACATCTAATTATGCACCAAGTGATGCAGATGACCATGTTAAATATTTAGATCAGATGCAATGGTATGAACTTCACCATCATACCATCTGGGGTTTAAATATTTCATCAAATGTAAGAAATATTGCTGCGCTGATGTGACAAACAAGTGCACACAACACAGAGTCATGAGATAATGGAGCCACAAAGGCAAACATTGTATGTTGGGCCCAGTGTGGCGTGTCATGTCAGAGCTATTGAACATGTTCAGTAAGTGTAACCAGTAGGAAAGTATTTAGCTAAAAAATGAACATTACATTGATGCATTTAGTTTCTACCCAAGGTGAATTAATTAAGTCAAGCATGTGATCCCTCTGAGACTTTTTTTTAGCTCAAAGTCTTCATGTTCCTATGTTTTCAGGGTTTGCCGCCACGATTCAACAATTTCCATCTCCCCCTGTGCTCTGTATCTTCTACTCTGACTCCAACTACCTCCATGTCCTCCCTCACTGCATCCATCAATCTCCTCTTTGTCTCCTACCTGGTAGCTCCATCTCTAGGATCATTCTTCTACCAATGTATCCACTGTCCCTCCTCTATCTTTTTCTCCAAACCTTCCTGTCTGTGTTGTCCCTCTAATCACCTCATTCCTTATCCTGTCCATCCTAGTTCAAAGTCATATGATGTTTTGAAAAACATCCAATCACAGTTATATCAGAGTACATGGAAAATTGCTGTTAATACCTCGTCTAAAATGTGCCCAGATAGCAACAAATAAGCAACAGATAAGACATGGTAACAAATCCTGTCAAAGCACTAAACAGGAACAGGTTATCTACAGGTGACAGCGGTTTGCCCCACGAGCGGTAGCTATGGGTGATAAAATATTGTGGAAAAATAAACGTATCTACAAGGGAAAATAGTTGGCAAATAATTTATAAGAAACGAAAACAGATGGAGTTTATCTAAAAATAAAAAACTCACATACAATACTGCCGCAGAGAATTCTGCTGGCAGCTGGGCCGGAAGGACACAAATGGACAGAAACGGTGTATAATATGGGGAGAATCTGGTCCTTCATTCCTTGTTGCTGAACGTCGAAGCATTTTCCTCAACAGTTCTAGAATCTGAATCTGTTCAACATAAATATAACATGCACCAACTCTACTGTTTCAAGTAGCACACACACAAACACACTTGTAGAAGCCACATTAATTGGCATTGATAACAATAGATTACACCCTAGTGGTCATCCATCATCACAGCAGACTATTGACAGATAACCCTCAGGTGTTCTTGTTTGGAGTGCAATAATAATAAGATCAGATACGCAGCCACTCAGTCTGTCACTCTGCCCTGGAAATAAAACCCGAGAGCCAGATGGCAGCTGCGTCCTGTTGTCTTTAAATAAATATTGTGTCAAAAAATAAAATGAATGGCAGAGATGTGGGGGAAACAACAAAAAAGGAAAGACAAAAAAACCTGGCTCTAATTTCACAACAGGAAAATAGGAAGTACAACAACAAGGTTGTCAATGTCTCCAGGCCGGAGCTTATACCAAGGGTCAAGTTTGACAGCTGAGGCTAATCTGACAGGACGTGCTATGCCTTCCCTTCCTATAGGTCAAGTGGTCAGATTTTTCCTTTTATTTCCTTCCTACAGTAGTGGTTTTAGTTGATGTTTCACAGCTGTCGTCCAAATACTTTACTTCTCTGTTTGCATTACGGCCCTGGTTCCCAACCTAACATTTGCACAATTTAAAGTGACTGTTGGTCCTCATTTTCATAGATTATACCACAGAAAACAATCTAAAAATGAAAAAGTGTTATGGAAAATGAAGGTATCAAGAGATATATTTATAATAACTTATACAAAACCTTTTTTTATAGAACGTAAGTGTGACAAAAAAAAAGGACACAAAGCCACAGGGTAAAGCAGGATCTGGCAGTGGTAATGGTGTTGATTGCCTATTTCTCTCTGGTTTTCCCTAGTATGACAAAAATACCAGGTCAAACGGCTCCTTTAGTGTTGGAAACATTCTGAAATGTTCTGTCTGAGCATCCTTCAGGGAAAGGTTTACACCAGTATAATTGTTCCTGCAAGTCTGATCTAAGTGATCTGTTAGGCATGGAAGAACCTAAATGGCTGAGGCAGAGCCCTAGTCTCTGTCCCATCATGTATTTTTAGGGTGAGCCAAATATGGTGATTGTAACAGATGCTCTGTCATTTGATAGTGACTGAGCTCACCATTGTTACTTTGTGGCGAAAGAAAACTTGTCAAAAACTTACCGACACAAAACCTTGCAAATTGCCTCCTACCCGGAACTTCCTAGGTGATAGCCGTTTCAGCAGAAAGTGCAGCACTATTGCATATCAACGCCACTCGATAAATGGAGAGTTTCACGACAATTATATTTCAAACACAATTTAGTTCCATGCCAGTTTGTTTTGGAAATAGCGTGACCTTGGAATTCATTCCATAATTCCTCAAAACGCTGGAAATGTAAGGGTAGAATTTGGCCATTCCCTAACGCGCTCTAACCAAAATGAAGCTATCTTCAACAGGCACGGCCGCGGAGTTTTCCATTTATCCCTGATGAGGTGTTAAACTTTTTGGCTGCCTCAGACATTGTTTTTTGATAAACAGTGGCGCACTGTGATGCTTACTTTTTAGGTGGCAGTAATGGTTACTGACTGTTTCTGTGCAGTAGGGGGCAATAAGAAGCTTTAGTACCCTCCAACACACTTTCTTAAGGCTTTTTGTGTGACAAGACAACCTTGGTGCTTATTGGTCAGAACTTGATCAAACTTAAATTCCTGTATGTCTTAATTGTCACTTCTTTTTCCCCATACAGATACTTCTACGAGGGACTTCTGCAAAAGCTACCCATTAGTGGATTACACCCATCGTCAGTCCCCACCCACTTTCCACCCAATCAACTTCCATCCTAAGGACAAGCCTTTCCTTCCGCCGCCAGACATCCACGCACCATTGGCCATCACTGTCAACACACCCCAAATCCCTAAGCCGAAAATTTCCAAGACCAACACCCACCCGCTCACGTCCAGCTCAGCATTCAAAGTGTGGGACCCCAGTAAGAGCCATGTCTTGCACCCAATGGCCTCCCACATGACCTTGCAGAGTCACCAGCACCACCCTATTCAGCCGCAGCATCACCAGACACTGCATCAGCAGAACAGCCGACGTCCGCTCTACTCCAACAGGAGGCAGTTCAGCATCGAGACCCTGCCGGAGCTCTTCACGCAACCGCTAAGCTACGGCCACTCCCCGCGCACGTTCCCGAAGCACAAGGGCCTGCCCACCAACAGCAAGACCGAAGTCACTGTTTGAACATGGGCCAAGCAGACGAATAACTGTGGACATGGATGGGACCCGTTTGCAGAGGAAAATGTTGAGATGTCTTTTTATATCCTTGGCCGTCATGGCAAGACAAGCTGGAAATATCGTCATAGGACGTTTTGATGGTGCATTTTCCTCGTGGTTGTCGATCGTACTCCTTAACATGTGGGTGGTGTCTGTGGTGAGACCACTGGATTTAAACAACAAACAGCATCAGCAGCCGCAACAGCAGCAGATAAGCTGTGATGGTGGAGGATTGGCAGGTCCCGGCTGTGACTCTTTGAACCCAGCACCTCCTCTGAATAATTGAGTGGCCCCTCAGAGTGTTGGCACAGCTCGGTCCCCTTCTTCCTGTCAACTACCGTGCATCTCAGTGACACCAGACGGGGGGAAAAATTCAAAATTCAAATCCTTTGCACAAGACACATTTTCCACTCCACAAACCAAACCAGAGTCGCAGCGTGTTAGTAGGGCTCCCTCTCCCAATCAGCATAGACTACGCCACCGGGGAATAAATGAGAATGATGTAAACCAACCAGCACACAGAAACACACGCAGACATTCTTGTCGACAATTATAGAGGCTGCCCTGCAGCCGAAGAAACCACTGAGGCACAGACACACAGCCTCGTCTTGTTTTTGTCGTAGCGGTTTGATGAGCAGCTAATCCGAGCCACAGCACTATGTGGCAGATGTTTACCTCTGAATCACCCCAGCATGTGTCATGATGCCTACAAACGGGGCAAAGAGCTCATGTATCAAGATATATCAGTGTGAAGTCCTTGCTCCCCTACTTCCCTGTCACTAGGCTTCACAGTGAGCTTCATAAACAAGACTTTCTATGTCAGAGAAATGTCAGCCATGCTGCATGAAGGTGCCAAAAGATTAAAATCCTTCACGTTGTCAAGGTTTATCCTTCAACATCTACTATGCTGTTTTCTACAAGGTGATATCATTCATCTCCGAAACATATTGATTAAGACCACAGTGCGTACATGTAGACTCAGCAGTGCTGCATTGCAGTGACACTGTTTCTGTCATGGCTGCTCGCGAACACAGCTGTGTGGTGTGATGTGTTTACTGCTGCGAAGCAAACATAATCTGAGAGGCTGGAACCTTGTGTCACTGCACTGCAATTTACTTCAGTCTGTGTTAATGAAGTGCTTTAACACTCACAGTGACTCCCTGCACCTAGACAAAGAGAATCCATTTAAACAAAGCTCCTTTTTATCCAGGGAGAAATTGCCTGGGTTTTTTTGAGTAAATTGTTAAAATGAAAACAGCAAAACTTGAGGATTCTAAAAACCGGTAAAGTTCTTGCGAGGAACATTGGTTTCTGTGTCTGTTCTAGTTTAAAACAATCTCAACAATTAACATTTAAAGCTTTGTCTCTTGTTTCCGTTTGCTTTGCCCTCTGCCTCCTGAATCCCAAACAGCCGGGAAAACACCAAAGAACAGACATAAGAAAAGAAAAATATACAATTAAGATGACAAAAAACAGGATGAAATGAATTGCTAAATAATTATGAGTAGTTTTTTGACTTCATTGAGATATCAATGCATGGAAAAGGGAGAAAAAAACATTTAGGAAACAATACATTTCAGTCGTCTAAGAAATACTGGACATCCAGGAGAGACCAATAAAACCTTAAGTTAAAGGACTGTCAGTGACCTGAACAAAAATGAAACTGTAAAATGATAACCACCAGCAGCATGTTGATGATATAAAAAGAAATGTAATGCTGAATTTTTAAACATTATTGTTTTTATGTCTACTTCAAACAATCAAGCTGAATTATTTTACAATCTTGAGAATCCAAGTAGAATGTAAGGATAGGGCCAACAGAGAACTAAAGCAGCTGGCACACAAACAACCAGATGCTTTGGAAAATGACCAAAACAGACCACCAAGCAGTGGGAACCAGGCAAAAATGTCAATCTCTTCGGAATTTCTTCAAATTTGCATTTTGGTTTTATGAAGCACGACGTGTACATAAGCAAATAAAATGAGCAGAGAGGTAAAACCTTAATGAGAGGGAATAAATTAGCAATGGAGCACGTGTTTGGAATGCTGCGGAAGCTTCTCCGGGTCACCACTCCAAGAAGCAAAGACGCCTCTCTGTAAGTCGTTGGAACGCTGCCTGGAAGCTGCTATTGTCATAAGGGCTCAGCATAATGTGGATCATGAATACAAAAGCATCGGACGAATGTATGCAGGAAGTGCATTGAAAGCATCTTCTCTTATGCCTCTCCATACATTTCAGACTGTAATGAACATGTTGCATGGAGTGTCGTTTTAAATGACAGTCGTCAATCCTCTGAAGGCCTAGCTAAAGATTCATTCGGAATCACAACACAGGAAAGACAAGCAATACGTGCCAGTTAAAGCAATAAGAGCCCAAACAACCTGAGTGTATCTTAACTGTCTGGTCCATCCGTCTGTCAGGAGCCGCTCGGAGTTGAGTGGTGACTGTTGTTAGATGTGGCTTTTAGAGCCAAGGGGGGGAAAAAGCTGATGGAAGCAGTAGGCTCCATAAAAACAATGACACATGGGCATAACAGCAGGCTGACATTAATTAAATTTACATCCAACCAACTGCGTCAATGGCAGCCGAACAACATGCAGCATGTTTTTGAAAGATGGGAACACTTCATTCCAGCAGGGGGCAGTGTTGTCTAAATCGATCAGATTTTTCATCAATGAACTCTGAGACATAGGAGGTTTTTACACGCCCACGTATAGGCAGAAATTTTAGAAAAAGGAATAAATACAATTATTGACCCTTGTAGTTGTATTTTGTTTGATAGGTTCTGATATGGGTGTTATTAAAAAAAAAATAGAGGAAAATGGAATAACAGGAGGCAAAGGCAAAGTCAAACTCTCAAGCTTTGGATGGAAATATATGAAAATTATCTGTATTGTCATATTTCTCCCCATAGGTTTGCAAAAGGAAATCTTTTCTCCTCTGTTCTATTCTCTACTGTTTGTTCCGCATCCTAAATATACTCGGTGACATTGGCTTGAAGGTAAAGTTTGCAGCTACACCAAGAAAGTAGTTATTGTTATTGTCTCCGGATGTCACGGAAACAGTTGGAATCTCATTACGGCATCTACGGCACCAGGACCTGAAGATGCAATGATGCAGAGACTTTCGTTCTGATCATCATCAACCAAAAAGAATTTGATTGGTTTGGAAATCCTGCAGCACAGGTGCCACCATCGCACAAAGACAACGTGCTGAAAAACATTGTTTTTTTTTTATGTGATCAGACGTCCGTCCTGGATCCAGGATTCTACGTCACCTTCAATTCCGGATTGACTTCAGTGGTTCCCCTGTTGACATTTTTTGACATTTTTGCCTCTGTTGTGGAAGATGTAAATATTTCAACACCTACACCAACATACACGCACACAAGGGAGTAAAGGAAAAAAACTAAAAGAGGTGTAAAACTATTTATATCTTCTCTATTTTGTCCACAGAGTTTGTGGCACAAAACAGGACCAAAAGCCTTGGATCAGGAGAAACTGAGTACACCTAACTGATGCTCCGGGATCCAAAAGAGAAAGACTGTTGTGACTCTTTTGGACCATCAGCTTAGCGTGACTTTTACTCAATCTCTCCTGATTATTCGCAGACTATGGCGCCACCTGCTCTTCCTCAGAGCTAACTGACTGTTGTTTGTTAAACTTCCAAGAGAAAAGAAAACATGACAAGTATTCTACTGTAGGTATTCTGAATGCAACCTGGTAGACATACTTGGGCTCCATGGGTCTTTAGCAATATAGAATAATGTGTCTGGTTCTGTTGTTTCTCAGTTTCCTGTCAATTTTAATGTTTTTTTGCACTTTTTTTCTTAAAAAAATGACCAAATCTATCAGAAGAACAAACATCACAGGCCCACAGTTTGAAGTGCTTCCAGGTTGTAGACTCATCCTCTCCACTCTTCGCAAAATCTAATTTTCCAACTGATGTCATATGATAGATGTGATCTTTTCAGTTACATTGTGACATGTAGACATGTATTTATTGCTGAAATATATTGTATTATATAAAATCCGTCCGCCAACACATTAGCTGAAAGACAGAGGTGAGCAGTGATTCGCTGGTCAGCTATTGCATCTTTAACAAAAGGAAAATTAAAAAAAAAAAAAACTCATGCTTTGTTTCACCATCATTTGTAAAGGGCAGCGATAGGCTGTTTGTATTGCTACAGTGTGTACTACTTGTGTAAATATGTATGCTGTACCACTTGTCTGCTGTGAAATTTGTGGACTACTCAGCATATATAAGGGCTTTTTATAGACCTGAAAGCAGACAGGCCAGATGCCAGGATCTGTGACTCAAGAAACTCCTTTTTTTCCAGAAAAATCTCAATTTTCAAACACATTAAATCCTGTTAAAGTAAAGTTGAACGAAACGTTTGTAGGCCCTCATAACACATTGGAACGTGTGACCTGTTTGAATAAAACTTTGAAGAGAAACAAGAGTCTGTTTGTCATTTATATTACAGGACCAACTAGTGGATCAAAAATGTAATTGCATTTTTTTGAAAGTAGCCAAAGTTAAGGCAAACAGAATTACAGGATGAAGATGAATGAATTAATCTATTTTAAAAAAATCTAGTAAAAATCACCCCAGTAGGTGGCATTATAGTACTAATTGAGGTCTTGTAGTAGAGTGACCTGTGTGTTTTTGAGCCCTGAGGTGTGTGACATCATCCAAGGTCACAGTAAACCCTTTTCTGTTGTCCTCTGAGCTCCATGCCGCCAAATGGCCAATTATTTTTACATCAAGAAAACTCACATGCACCGCCACAAGAGGTCGAAGCTCGACGTAATGCAACGCAAACAAGAAGGAGGTGCAACAACACACTCCAGTGTTGACACACAGTGACTAATGGTCAGTGCAGCAGCTTCTTCACTAGTAAATCAATAGACAAATCCAGTTGACGCTGACTGATTTCATTTTCAACTCAATAACTTTTGACTAACGAGATGAGTTCACTTGATTCGTTTTGACAACGATAATAGGACGCGAATCAGGGAAGCAACGCGCAGAGACAGAAATACAGAGAAGCCTGCAGACTGGAGCAGAACAACGTAAACTGCCTCGTCGTCATGGTCCATATGGACAAACAACATCACAAGATGTGTGTAGGAAGACAACATCTGCGCCTGGAGCTGGAGCTGAAACAGGTCACTGTACGATGCTGTATGACACACGGAAGACGTTGATGCTATGAAAAAGACGACGGACGAAACAACACGGTGATGACGTTGTTCGACTTCAGATTCTCGCAGCAGGAGGAGGGAAATATGTGGTTTTACAATATGTACATTATGTGGTCAAATGACTATAGATTTAATCTATGTGAATGAATGTGTATTTGTGTGTGTGTGTGTGTGCAGCGAGAGCAGTGGTGGGCAACATGTCCAGCTGTCACTGATGTCACAGTTCATTTGTGTGTCTCAAGGGTTTGGAACAAGTCCATCACAGAGAACAAAAGGCCAAATGCCACAAACCATGTCCACAGTCATCTCTCTCTTTCTGTCATTCTTTCTCTCCTGCATTTTCTCTTTCTAAATAATTCCCATGTTCTATGTATTCCACATATACATGTTCAAAATCAGCCCTGTAGGTGGCAGCAAAGCAATTAAAACACACACTACAGGTACAGACTGTGTTTTTCACTGGTGATTTACAAAATAAATCTGCAAATAAAACCTTCCTCCTCTCCTAGAATGAAAGTTTACAGCAATCATTTTCATGTGAGAATCAAGTGGGTTTATAAGTCTTCAAAAGTGAGGTTTAGCATCAGGGTTTTGGCAGGTGTACGGCTCCTCAGACGAGGCAGCGCTGTGATATATTTAGCCAACTCCGGTATCTTCACCAGACTGTCCAGTGATTTAATTTAAAAGGAAGATAAGGGAAGTTATATAAATGAAAAAAGAGCCAACATGTCTAAAATATTCAGCCAGAAAATATTCATTCCACTCTGGAGTGAGGCGCCGTGCTGGCATTTGACCAGCCCACCTTTCTCACCCGTGAAAAGGTTTGAACCGACACCTGACAGAGCCAGATAAGGTAACAGCCAGCCAGTTGATAATGGCACATGCACACACACTGCCTCACTGAAGCACCAAAATCACCAGAGAAGAATATGCAGTCAGAGCAGGCTGGTGTGGAGGCGTATCCTGTCCCAGAAGCAATATTGTCAAAGAGAAAGCGAGACTGAGCCAGATAATACCAGGAGAAGAAAGGGAGGACAAAAGAAATCAAAGAAAAGGGAGATGACATTTCCAGCTGTGCGAGGGGGAACCAGGCGAGAGGATGACATGTTTGCTGTAGAGCAGAGAGGCACGTGGAACAGAGGAGGCTGTGGGGAGAGGAACACAAAGATGGCAGGAGGAGAAAGAGTAGGCAAAAGTGCAGGGGTTTATGTCGGTGTGGAGCTGACAACCAGAGTGAGCTGCGGGTGTTTGTGTGGACGACTGAGGCTTGACCTGCTGGACATGAGGTCGTGGAGAACCGAAGAGCCACAGAGAGCCAACAGTACATTCATCAATAAGGCCAGGAAAATGGATCAACCACGATTAACCAAATCTGTTTCTGGAAACAACAAGAAGTCATTTGGGGTTAGTCAGTCAGATTTCTGGCTTATGAAGGTCGCAGGGTGAAACCTATTGTTTCATCTCACAAATTGTAAGATATTCCTACACAATCCTGAGTAATGAAAAAGAAGACGCTATGATAAGGTTATGGCAAAAACAGCCCATTCACTATGGCATTGCATTTCATCCAGAGTGTAATAAAATTTTGGGGTTATGAGTGCTGACACGTTGGTAGTGACACAGTCAATTGAGTAACTGAAGGATCACAACAGTCCAGCAACATGGCTGCCTCCATGGTTTTAATAATAATAATAATAATTAAAACCATATTAATCCCAAGGGAGTATCCTGCAGGAAATTATGCCTATGCTTAACTCATCACCGTAGTGAGCTGCTGGCTGAGCCTGTGCCTGGGCAGCAGTTTAGGGGCACCATACTCAGGGCACATCAGTGGCACGGGGATTCGAACCGGGGACCTCTGCTTTTTTAACCATTAGTTGGTGGCGTAATGGGCACTTACTTAATGTTATCGATGTTATTATACAGAAAAATTATCCTTTAAAGTGGGCCAAATGGATTCTAAATTCTCGGTTGGTCGGGTTACCAGAAGGATTTTTTATTTGGCCTCAACTGTTGATTCAACCCATTTTTCACTATTTTTACAGCGCCCCCTTTTGTAGGTAAAAGTATTGCCCTGCTACATGACTACATTCCCCCAGAACACAGCTCTCTTCTTCTGCAGCTGGCCCTCAACCAGCAATCACAAGAGTAACAATTAAAATACTAGCTTGTAATACTGGGTTTTACAAGCTAGCCTACTAGTTACAGTGTCATTTGATTTCACTGGTACTCTGCTGCTCCAGTATATAAAAAAAAAACCAACAACAACAACAACAACGACTACAATGCAAGGCTCTGGAGTGGAATCAACAGTGTGTCTAACAGACTACTACACGTGTTATCTCTGTAATTAGTAAGGCAGGCAGAATAATTACACTTATTAATTTGTCGCATAGATGTACACTACAGATGCATACAGTAAATTCTCATTCATCCATATATGTGTGAATTTATGGACTGAAATATCTATATATATATAGAAATAAGAGACAAGAGAAATAACCTTGTGAGACAAAGGCCACAAAACAGAATTCAACAGGTCTGTACAAAAAGGTGAAGATTATTAACAGTGAGAAGTTCCCTGTTTTAGACATTAGAGAAGAAACTATGGTTAACAGAGTGTGAAAAACCAAGACACACAGGAGGATGGATGCAGGTAAAGTTTGGAAACCAGATCAAATGAAAGAAGAGAAGTGAGAAAGGAGGCATTTCCACAGAGATCGCTGCAGTTAGATGGATGTCCTGCATCAATATGCTCCATCAGCTACTCCATAAACTCAATTAAAGTGCTCGTCTCTTGAGAAAAGCCCGGCTCTGTCTTCATCTGTTTGTCTAAATCTCACTCTCATCCCTCCATCCCCTCAAATCTGGGGGGAAATCTGCCAGTCGGTGCTAATTCTTCCAACCCTGCCATGATAGTCAGGGGTAATATCACGTAGAAAACCTCCTCACTGATGACACATGCCAGACAAATAAGATTTGCGAACATCACTCACAATTTTCACGAATTCATACCAAAATAAAGTCAAGAAAAATTTCAAACCACCCAAACCGTTGACGCTTCTTTCGGGTGGAAACAAATCAAGGGGCAGAGATTTTATTGCCACACTGACAGGTGAAATAGCTCCTAGCTCCACCATCACAACAACAGGGATATAAAAGAAAGGGAAGATAGAGACGGGCGCCCCAGACGACTTCATAAAGCGTGGAGCGGCACCAATCAATACATCTTTTTAAAGGGGAAATGATAGAAGATGGAGAGGTGGGCAGCAGACAGCACATAAAAGTGATGGATAGATGGAGCCAAGACCTCCTGCACAAAATTAATTAAACTTAAGGGAATTCATAGTGATTGGACACATCCGTAATTACCTTGGCTGGGTCTGTATGAGTGTGTGTGTGTGTGTCCATGAGTGTGTAATGATGTAGTTGTGTTTAGAAGAAGCTAAACTGTGTTTTATGTGTGCACTTTTAAATTAACTTTTAGGAAGTAAACTCCCGGTCCATAAAGGAGTCAGTCAAAGGAGAGGAGACTCACTTACTCAGTCTGACCACTGGACCATCAGTCCAACCTGACCCGGGAAACACCAGCAGTTCATCAGCTACTGTCATTTTTCGCATAACCAAACATAACTTTTATCACTCCACTAAAGGTTTGCTGAGGCCGGCGTAAAAAGAAACGTACGACAACCTGATGATATCTGTGTTCTACCTGTAAGCCTACTATTGTTATTATTAAAATGTCATTGGCAAACAATCTAATATGAAAATATAAAACAGGGTCACAACCAAACAATAACAGATGAAAAATCAAATTTAAAAAAAAATCATTCAGAGGTTAAAATAAATTAAATGAACATTCCCAGCAGCGGTAGTAATAATAAATATTTAAAAAACACAGCAGTAACTATTAAAATACTGATTCTAGAAGAAATTTAACGATAACTACCTAATAGTTGCCCTTTAGCTTAACAAGCTTTATTATGTATTTTTCATTCATTGTCTGAATAATCTGATTTATGTAGATTATCTTATATTTACAACGGAGAAAAAAACGCTTTTTAAAACTATTTTGTTTGTGACAAGCATCCCTACCTGCTGATAATGTCCTGGTTCTTCTTACTTGTTTCTTCAGCTTCAACAAACCGCTGCATTTCAGGTCCAAGAATAACAACAATGTCTCAAACTTCCGTCTAAACGGCACAATAAACCATTCCTATTCCTATTCCTAAACTTTACTTACAACATTTACAAAATATTCGGATAATTTATTTATTTCTTCAAAATGCGGCTGCCCCACGGCTCCTAATTTCTACGTCGCTTAATTCCATTTCCACTTGTCTTTCTGGCGGTAATTGGACACCTATTTTCTTATTCATAGTTAACTTTTTCCACTTAATTCAATTGTTTACGCAGGGAAAACCAGCCAGGTGCTAAGACTTGGAGCCAGCTTACGTCATTACGCTGCGAAGACGCCCATGACGCAGAGACGCGTTTAAGGTTGCCAGATCATGGACTAAATCCCTTAAGAACTATTATTGTTTTTAACGCGATTTTGTCCCCAAAACGAGTTCGATTGCTGCTATTTCAGCCAGACTGGACAACTGTTAAATCTGTAATAATAAAAATTATTTTACAAAACCAAAGGTGAGGTATGAATAAGTCACTAAAGTATTTGGTGAAGGCAGAAATTATCCCAATCATATAATCCAAGACCACAATCGACCATAATCATAACGAGCATAATCTGGCAACGTCACCCATTCAATTGTTTTACAGTTAAAGAGCAAACAACGTTAAACATCCTTGAATGTCGTTGAAAAGTAAAAACTGTGAGGAGTATAACGGGTCACAACCCTCGGCAGGGCTGACAATTTTACTGGGAAGCCATTAAAATAAATAAAAACGTCCACAGATTTCAGCAGGCTGAACTGCCTTGTAAATTAAGCTCACATAAACAGAAAAGTACAAGAGAAAACGTTAATTCAAATAGACTCTAATTAAATTTGATGCTCACATTAAAAGCCATCTGCTAAATGGCTTCAACAATTTAGAAGGATATCGTCTACGAGACAGTGCTCACCAGAGTTTGGTTAACCTGCTGTTTCTGGAACTCCTCCAAAGGAACAAATACTCAGGTGAGTGCACAAACACATCTACGGCGTGAACAACAGCAATTATGGCTGCGTCCTATCGGTTCCCCTGCATTGTTAGTGTAATTACCTTAAACACAAAGATACATTTATTCTCATCAGCAACAGAGCAACAGTCTCCACGACTGCCACCCAAATCACAGTGTGACCCGTCCTGCAAGGTATGTGTGTATACTCAGTGCACCTCAGTGGCAACCTGGCAGCCGGTGGCCTCGAACCTGCAGCCTTGCAGACCCAAGTCTGCTTCTTTAACCGCTGCTGTGAAAATATATATTTATTGTGAAATATTTTGCAGCAATGTAGCAGTAAAAAGAGACATATTACAAAAAAGAGGACTCCTTATTAAGTGAATAATCTAGATAATCAAATCTTTTTTTTTGTTTATATATGAAGAGTGATGAAAACAGTGAGTGGAAGACATTGTGGTGAAGGAAACAATTAATTAAAAAATAGGAATTAAAGCTACAAAAATGATATAAATAAAGAAATAATCACCAAGTCGAAGGAGAATTTTTTTAATAATATTTTACACTCCTGCGTTTTGTACCATTTGACCATGAATATCCTCTCCACTCCAGGCTTCTGTCTTTCACCACTTGCACCACATTAGCAGCGAGGATGTCAAATGACACAGTTAGAAACGAGTGCCTCCAAAATAGACACTTACTCAGTAGTATCAACTGAATGGATGAGAGAAAAAAAAAACTCAAAAAAGTTTTCCACCTCGCCAGCAGAAGTCTGAGAAAGTACGTCACAAATTTTGATTTTATTTTTTGCTTACTTTAGATAAAATCTGAATCGCTCTCAACTCCTATGAACCAAAACAGACGTCAACGCCTGTCCCATTCAGGGCTGTGTCGTCTCTGACAGTTAATTAGGTACGATTTGCATTTAGATTTGCAGAGAGCCATTGTTTTGCTCCAGCAGGTCACACCCCTTTTTAATCAGTCCGACTGGGTGAATAGATGTGACACCTGTGAGCAGCAGAATTAATCCATTAGCCCTCGCTTTGCAGTTTCTGGGCCTGCCTCGCCCCACGGGCTGCAATGAATGATTCGATCGCGGTCACATCAGGTTAAATCAGTCCAGCCTGCCGAGCCATGCCAAGGAATTCCAACACATCATTAGAATTACTTTGGACGCTTAGAGATTTCAATCCCCTTCCCCTTGTGTCTGGTGAATTCATAATGCATGAACGTAGGACGGTGGATTTTGGCTGCAGGAACGTCTGAGGGTCATAGCTGTGATAAGTCATCTGCCGCAAAACTCAATTAGGAAAACATATTTTCCAGACCATCAAGCGCACTTAAAAACCTTTCATGAATCATCAGTGCGTCTTATAATGTGCTCTGTTTTACGTGTGGGTTCTAGTTGCGTTTACTGACATCAAAAGGAGCTTAAAAATCTATCAAAATGTTTACATACGTCTAGTTAAAATCCAAGCTTTAGTTTTATTGAATCATTATGGCTCCTCTAGTGATGAGCCTCACAGAGTAATACTGTATTATAGTGTGTTTGGACGGACTCTACCATCACTGTCCCTCTCTGAACATGTCCAAACCATCTTGAAAAAGAAGCCAGAGTGAGATGGTTTGGACATAGTTAGAGGAGGCACAGTGATTATGTTGGTAGAAGAATGATCCTAGTGATGGAGCTACCAGGCAAGAGACGAAGAGGAGATTGATGGATGCAGTAAGAGAGGACATGGAGTTAGTTGGAGTTAGAGTTGAAGTTACAGAGGACAATAGGAGATGGAAATTTTTGACTTGCTGTGGCATATTCATGAAACTCAAGGCCGGAATCTTCTCTGAACAGCTCAGTAACATTAACCGCATGGACTCAGGTGAGATGGAACCAACCAGGGTCGACGCTGAAGATGACAATTTTGATGGATTTGTGGAGGAGGAGTGACCATCAGTCCAACTTCTCTTCTCTTTAAGGCTTGCCCCCTTTTTCAGGGGTTGCCACAGCAAATCAACATTTTCCATCTCCCCCTGTTCTGTGTATCTTCTCCTCTGACTTCAACTATCTTCATGTCCTCCATCACAGAGTCCCTCAGTGTTGCTTTATGTGCCATATAATCCAGGTCCGACAAATAGGTTGCAAACAGCAGAAGTTGAACACTGAGACTCTGAGGTTTGTTGTCTTGGTTCCCACTTTCAACCCCCTTTCTCTTGGTTGCAAGATCAATATTTCATGCTACCAACTGGGAGCCGGCCTCTCTGACCAACAGACTCCAGAGTTGTAAGAACTGTAGAACCCTGTGGCTGGAGAGAAGCAAAGACTGGACCGTGTTTGAGTGTTTTTCTTCGTCCTCCTTCCCTCAGGTCTGTTTCTTGTTGTCCCTCTGTCTAATTCTGTCTCTGTTACTCTCTTCTAATTTGTCCGACGCGGCTCTCTGTGCCTCGGCTTTCCCGCTCTTCCTTTTTCTTTCGTTGCGCTGTGGTGTATTTGCTCAGGGCTACTTGTTTAAGCTCAAATAAAGTCAGCCAGAGTCAGCGGGGCTCGGCTTTCAGGCTCACAACGAGGAACTTTCTTTAACCGAGTCTGAAAAAGGACACAGGGAGTTTATATATACTGTATATAAAAACAAGTTATAAATAAAAAAAGTGGAAATAGTAAACTTCAGCAGGCTCCAAACAAATATGCAATTATCTCATTTCACCGGGGGATTGTCCCAGAAAAGGCAGGCCGCCAGTCACTGTCAACGCTTTGTATCCATGCACGAGGAAGAATCGTTTACTTCCTTCTCGTAACACACACTCAGGCGGATACACACACACACACACACTCACATTGGTGTGTGTGAGAAACCGAAATATCCCCATAAAACTGTGTGTTTCTTTGACAGCTCAGTTTGACAGAAATATTCCTTGTTACTGTTACAAGGTTTTAAAAAAAGGAAGTCTCGCAGAGGAAGAATAAAGCTGCTCAGTTCTGAGAGTTTCTTTTTTAATCTGCCACTGTTCAATATTTATACAGATATATATAAATATACATGTATATATGTCTCCTGCTCCTGTTGTCAGAGATATTTGAGAATACAGAGCTCAGATTTAGGACCAAATGTGTCCTGTCGCTGCTCCCGCAAGAACAGAGTAAATGGCGTTGTCCAGATTTGGTCTACTTCCAGTGACAAGTTTAAAACATTGTGATGGTTTCCTCTGAGGGGAAATAACATTGTTGGATCCAGAGAATAGCCTTTGGAACATGGAAGCTGCCAGCTGGCTCAACTTCTCAACGTTCCTAAAAATGTCCCAGGATCTGCCAACTCTCCCCAGAACCTGTCAGAGATCTGGTCGTCCGCTGCTTTTTTTGTCCGTCTGTCTCATCCCTCAGCGCGGTGATATTTTGGATCTTTTTTACAGCTGTAACGCTTGATAGTCACGCACACATCCGGTGACGATTCCTCTGTGACTGTACAGCTCACAACGGATGAAGGAGACAGGAAGGCAGAAAAGTTGGCTACAGTGTTTCTGAGCTGAGAGTGAGTCAGTAAACTGGTAGAGTGACGGGGACGGTCGGTGTCTTTTAGGAAATTATATTTAGAATATTTGCATAAAAAGAGATTTGCATGGTAATTTCTTTTAAATCAAGATAAATCAAAATAATAAAATAAAACTAACTACAAATAAAACTTATTGAATCTAAAGACAGACTGAAAATGACATCATAAAAGGCTAAATCTGAGTGAATTTCTGATGAAATTCCCACTGAGTTTTTACATACTGTGACATACTTTCAAACTCCCAGAGTGCTTTGCTGGTCTGTCTCCAGCATTATAATAAAAATAAAGCAGAATGTTGGCGTGGAGAAAAGAGAGAATAAAAGCATTCCCTCGGACATTCTGTTTCCTTACAGTCAAACGCAGCTCAGCTCCGGTTCGAAAAAACACCTTTATATTAAAGTAGTGTCGCTGCAAAAATCTTCTTTACAGCCCTGCTGTCCACAAAGCAGGATTATTTACTGGTTTATAGCCACAAACAAGTAAATATATATCATATATATTATCATAAGTACATATACAGATATTGTATAATACAACAGTGTGAAGCCCAGAGTCAATGTCTCTGTCATTGGTTTGGGACACCAGGGTTCGACTCCTGGGCGTGAGGTGGTTGACTTCCAGTGGGTCACCACCTGGAGGACGGATCATGGGGGGCTTCTAGGGGAGCAGTGTGATTTGGACGATTGTCTTATGTGGACCCCTAGGCCCAGTGAATGGATGGATGATAGATTATTGATGGATGGGTGGATATTTGATGGATGGTGGATGAAGGGATGGATGGATAATGGATGATAGATGGATGAATGCATGATGGATGGATGGATTAGGGATGCATGGATTCATGGTTGGATAGAAGATGGATGAATGATGGATGTATGGATGTTGCATGAATGCTGAATGTATGGATGGATGGATGAAGGATGGATGTTGGGCAGATGGATGGATGATGAATGGATGGATGGATAGATGATGGACAATGGATGGATTATTGATGGATGGATGGTGGATGAATGGATGGATGATGGATGAATGGATGGATGATGGATAGATGGATGATGTAAGGTTGGATGTTTAATGGATGGATGATGGATGATTTTTAACCATGAAGATAAAAATTAAAACCATTATTATTATCATAATCATCTGAGCTGAAAAGACGAGTCCACTTTGTTATGTTCAAAGTATGTTTGAAAGACAAATTTTACAGCAGAGAAGTCACACACACACACACACACACACACACACACACACACACACACATGTGCAGGCACAGATGGGTCCAACCCAAGGGCATTCCACGAATCAACCAGCACCGGTGAGTGACGCAGCAGAAGGTCTGGAGGACGGTCCACATGTAGAAGTTTGGACACTTCCTTCAACCTGGGTCTGACATGAACACAGCAGCTGTGACGCCAACCATTCTAAAACACTGACCTGCACCAGCTGCTCGGTCCACTCCCAGCTGGGCGTCGGTGGACGGGGATGACAGGGTGGGGACAGAGGGGTAGGAGAAGTGGGGCGGAGGTGGTAGGAAAGGACAAAGTGTCAGGGGTGAGACGAAAGTAAAGTGGGTGAGAAACTCACTTTAACTGCAGCGATGAAGTGTGGACACAGATGCTGAACCGATGAGACGAGGACAATTATTCAAAGATTATTTTCACACTTTACAGACCTGACATTTAAACAGTTTGACTAAGAGACACTAAAACTGGTTTCTGTAAAAAATTAAAAACACTTCAACCGTTGTTTCATTGTTTTCATTTTCTGTTCCATTAAACATTTGTATATATTATTAGAAAAAGTCACAACACTGTAAATGACTTTTCACAGAATGTAAGAATATTTTCCTTTTTTGAGTTTGACACAAAATAATGAGACAAACACCCAGTGACATTCAGAGTTTTTCCCCCTCCTTTTGTTTTTGCATGGTTGCTTTTTCTAAAGTCATCCTGAAGAAGCCTGGTCTGAACTTCATGGAACGGCTGCAGTGTCTCAGTCAGTTACAGCAACAAAACTAATATAGATGACAGAAGATGATAGAAGTTAGGAAACAAGGTCGGGAGATTCAGAGGAGGAGAGAGCGCGAAGGAGCAAAAGCAGCCGAGCAGAAAAGTTCTCGGGTTAATTTAGGTTTAGGACGAAGCGAACGAGTAAGGAGGCGAGAGACGGAGAGGGAGGAAGGGGATGCTGGAAGGAGAAACGGAGTTGAAGAGAGATGGAAAGGGAGAAAAGAAGAAATGGAAGATAGAAATTGAGGAAAGAGAGGAGGAAGGAGTAAAAATAGGAAGGAAAGAACATTTAAGGAAAGAAGAGAGGAACCAAGGAAGGAGCCAGTGAGGGAGGAAAGAAGGAAAGAGGACAGAAGCCATGAAGTTAGAGAGAGTGAGGAGTAGGAGAAATAGACAAGGAGGGAAAAAATGGAGGAGAAATGTAAGAAGAAAAAACTAATAGGGAAGGAAGAAAGGGAGGCCTGGAGTAGCAGAGGAAGAAGGAGATAGAGAGAGTTAAAGGAAGGAAGGAAGGAAGGAAGGAAATCAAACTCCTTGTCATTGTGATCCACACCTCTGTACTTAACCCATCACCTAAGGGAGCTGTGAGTGGGGACGGTGCCTTGCTCAGTGGACTTCAGGGTTATCCTGGCAGTTGGCGGATAAAAAACCTTGAACCCTCAGGACCCCAGCCCAGTTCCTTAACCACTGGGCCACCGCTGCCCCACGGGAAAAAACACAGAAAAGAAAGGAAACAAGGAAAGAAGGAGAGGAAAGAGTGACGGTGAAAAGAGGAAATAAAGGAAAATTCTAAATCTAGTGGAGCGACCAGAGAATGAACCCGTTCTGTCAAACTCCTCTCTGCTCCACACACATGAAACATGACAATCACGCGGCCGCTCACTCACTCTGCTGATGATGATGATGATGAACATTCACAGCTGAAAGCAGCAGATTAACCTTCGCTGGAACAGGATCCATTTTACCAGGTGTTTAACAGGAGTCTCTCTGTCTGTGTGGATGGACATGTCCATCCTCTCATCCACGACTAAAGTTTTCACTGAGTTAACTTTGTCTTTGACCCTTTGTCAATGAACTTTTCAGTGAAACACAGTGTTTTCATTCACACCAACACAATATCTATCCAGTACCACCAGGGGGCGTCAAACACCAAAGACCGGTACGCATACTACAGTTTGAGAACCATTGCACCAGGCAGAAAGCAAACAACATGCAGCTCTACTGCATGTTCCCTCTCCAAAACTACCACTAGATGTCACCAAATCCAAAATCACAGCTTTTTTTTCCAGAATCAGCTTTCCATTAGCCTAACATTGTTAAATTTTTACTGCGGCAGTAAAAGCAGATGCTTCAACAGCTTTCTAGTGGAAGCGCTGAGTCCTCGTATGTGTCATGGAATAATTTATCAGCACTCAGGACAGCAGGGGGAGTTAGTGAGTGTTGACAGAGGTAACTAACTTTGCCAACTTCCAGCAGGATGACAGTGGCCTCGAATTTGGACAGAAGTGTTTGTCAGAGACACATAAATGCTCCGGACTGTGACACTTTACTGGGCTGATTCAGTTCCTGCCCCTGGGAAACAAGGACAGTGAGTAACTCTGAGTCTGGACTGGGACAGTGAGGCTGAAGATCTGAAGGCATTGGACCAAGAAGACTTTACATCTGTTTGCACTACAGCGATGCGGCGCAGTGACAGGGTGTATTTACCATCTGCACGTGTCAGGCCCTCAGTGACTCCATGATTGATGCCAGAGTTTGGACGGGAATCTGTATCCTCTCTATCCTTATGAAAGTCAAACAACTTAATGGAGTTTTTTTGTGACGTAAACTCCAGGATTTCCAGGATTGGTTAAATTTGGTCCAGAGATGTTGGACTGTTTTCAGACCAACCTTCAGTGTTCATTAATCCAGGTGCTCGGAGATATGAATGGAGTCATTTACATTTTTATTATCATTACTGTTCCTCATTGACCTTGTCTGTCCATGACAGCCTGAGGTCTGCTGAGCTGTCACTTCACCCCTCTACACACAGCACTGACGTCATTTATTAAGGAATACTGAGTCACAGCTTCAAGCAAAGTTCTGTGGGTTTTTAGAAACCACAACGAACCACCACAGATGACATGTCTTTTTAATTTACAGCCTTCACAGGCCAAGGACTGCAGAGCAACACTGACGCTCCGTGGACACTGCCAGTACTGCAGCTTGTCCCTTTGCCCCAGCGACTCAACAATTTCCATCTCCATCTTCGACTCTGACTCCAACTACGTCCATGTCCTCCTTCACATCAACCTCCTCTTTGTCTCCTACCTGGTAGCTCCATCTCTAGGATCATTCTTCTACCTATGTACCCACTGTCCCTCCTCTGAACATGTCCAAACCATCTCAATCTGTCTTCTCTAGCTTTTTCTCCAAACCTTCCTGTCTGTGTTGTCCCTCTAA
>JAFBJS010002157.1:352522-363156 GCA_016785265.1 Paraplagusia blochii | reverse complement strand
GTCCCTCTAATCACCTCATTCCTGATCCTGTCCACCCTTGTCTCTCCTAAAGAGAATCTCAGCATCTTTAACTCCTCCACCTCCAGCTCTGTCTTCTGTCTTCTACCTATTCCTAGTGTCCCTAATCCATCCTTCATGGCTGGTCTCACCACTGTCCTGTAAACATTTCCTTTCACCTTAGCTGATCTATAGTCTTTTCTGCTCTGAACAGTTGATCCTAAGTATCAAAAAAGGAGGAATAACTACAGGTAAAATGGTTTCTATTGGTCAAAATAAGCAAATAAATGGTAAATTTTACAAATATGGCTGAATAAACATGTAAGAAATAAGTAGTAACAAGTGATTTTATTCCCCATCACTGCTGTTGTATGTTACTAATTAACTCAAATTTCCAAATAGTTATTTATCATCAAATATAATTCACCAAAAGCTGCAAGAAGACACAGTCAGCAATGTCTGTGCAACCTGGAATTACAGGAGTTTTCATGAATTTAATGTTGACAAGAAAACATTTGGTCAGACATAAAGAAATAGATTTTCTGAAATGAAGAATCCTCTGAGGAGAAACATTTTCTAAAATCTTCTTACAATACAAACTTCAAATAACAGCCAGACACCGGAGTGAGAACATTTTGCAGTCACTGGCTTTATGCACTGATCAAGTTACAAAACAAATCACACAAACAATAAGCATCAATATAATGATTTCAATAAATAATCAGTAAATATTCTGTATTAACTCCACATCACTGAAGCCAGCAACGGATCACAGCAGCGGAGGGGACATGAAGGGGACGTTGTGCAGAAATACAATACAGTGGTCTGGTTAGTAGGTCAGTCTGTTGTCAGGCCATCCTGAGTGTTTTTAGCTTCTTAAAGGGGGATTGAGTTTCCATCCTCCAACGTCTAAAACAAGTGTGGGAAAACTTTCTGGCTCGCGGGCCACAAATTGTCCTACAATCCGACAGTGGGGCCGGGTTTGGACCAGAAGGATGGAGCACAGGTGTGAACTTATGGCATAAAAGTCATACATAAAGGATTAAATGCTTTCTGAACTTTACATATGCCATCTATAGGCCAAACAAAGGCATTGCAGGGAAAAACAAGTATATTCAAAATAAAATTAAAAACGGGCCACATCCAGCCCCCCGCCCTTAGTTTGCCCATGCCTGGTTTTTACACTGTGACCTACCAGATGTCAGAGTGAACTCTCTGCGCCACCTGCTGGAAGTTTAGTTATTGCAGAAGGAGTTGTTAAGTTTACGCTGGTTTCATCGCTCATCTGTGCTTCTGTAATTCCTAACGGCTGCTTTATCTGAACTCTGAACTGTTCAGCACGTACGTGTTCGTGTGATGATCAAAATCAGCCTGTGTTTCATCTTTAATATATTGTAGGTCAGTGGTTCTCAACTGGTGTCACTCTGGGTCATTAAGTTGCGTCCCACTCTCATAGAATTGAAACCAAGCAAATAAATTTCTAAAAAAAAAAAAAAAATCACTAGAAAAATCACTTCTTTTAACCTACTCATTGTATCCAGCAGAGTGAGCCTTCAAAATAAGAGATTTTCTCTAATAAAAAACTGCTCAACAGCAGATTTGCATTATTTAGCTAATTTTTGACCAGCTGTTCTGACCCAATCAGAGCAAGTCCATGACCCACTTTTGGGTTGATACCCACCAGTTGAGAACCACTGCTGTGACTGGGTGTTATATTATTATATTTGAGTTAATGGCCTGAACTGGATCCAGGTCCTGAATTAATCGATTAAATGAATGTGTGGCTTATGTGATGATAGCATTGGTGTGTGTTGAAGTTCAGGCCCAAAGTGTTGCTCTACCAGCAGTGTGAAGGGAAATGAAGGCACAGACAGAGGTGCAGCTGTTAAAGGACTCAAACGTCTCCATATTCTGTCTACAAAGCATGAAAACTTCTATTGATGCTGCGGAGTTTCACAAACACATCTGTATTCAACAGCAATAAAACAGGTTCATGAAGAAACAGCACCGAGTGAAATGGAACTGGAACCACAGCTGGTAGTTTTTACATTTTCCAAAACTCTGTCAATTTGTCACTCTGTACTTGATATTCACACAGAGTGAAGAGACTAAGGTTCAGTTTGAGGAAAAGGAACTTTTCAACACATAAAACAAATATTTCAGGTACAAAACAACACATGGTTCAACTGAATAATTAACAATGGTGAAATATATAAAACAATATCAAAGTGCAATAATGAAATATCAATGACAACAAGGGATTCCTGGTATCAGCCTCCACTCGTGGAATAAATAAAGTTTTAATTTGATATCTAACTCCATTGTAGTCAGTGACGGAATCAACGTAAGAAAAAAAAAATCCTTACAAAACTTGGCAATGATAAAAAAAAAAAAGTTTTTTTTTAGTTTGTTTGATGAGCTTGCTGCCCTAGTGTGCGATGAGGTATTTAAATACTAGCAGATGTTTTACGTTGTTTTTCATGGAGACTTGAAGCACCTCAGAATACCTGGTCCAGTTCGCTGACACAAACGCAAAGAAAGAAGGAATTATTCTAGAACTTGCTGGTTTGGAAGTGTTTTCTGAGTCAAAGACGAGAAAAGAAAAAACAGTTTCACTGACTACAATGGAGGTGACCTCATTAGAACACTGCTGCTCAGTTTTTTTTCTAGCTTTATACGTTTCTGCCGCCGTTGATGACGTTACCTCCCGAGGGCGCGATGTGAATGGAGTCCAGGATGGGCCGCAACATCTGACCGAAAGGCCTGAGGACAGAAAGTTTGGTTTGTCAATACCTCTGGAGCTATTTTGAATCAGTTGAGACAAGTATTACAATGGCGTGCATCAAACATAAGGCCCGGGGGTCAAATGTGGCTCGCTCGGCCATCTGATGGGGCCGACGAGGGCTACATTTTTTAAACTAATATCAGTTTTTGTATTACACCACAATGCAACTCAAATGACATGGCATCCACTGCAGGTCTCAAACTTGCGGCCCGTGGGCCATTTGCAGCCCATGGAATGACATTTTGTAAACTCAGAAAACGTAAACATTTTTTAAACAGGCAGAGCTTCACTCACGTGGAGAGGACCTCAGAGGGAAGGTCAGTGATGTACGAGGGAATGGGCAGTCCAGTCAGGAACTGAGCCACCTCATTGGTGAAAGTGTTGCAGTTGTGCTCAAACAGACGATACTGGTCACCTCTGTGCAACGACGAGCAGAGCAGAGATGATTCTTTAATTAAAAAAGAGATTCTATCCCATCTCCAGAGACTTTCTGGTTTAAAAAAGGGTTATAATAAAGAAGGAGACCAAGGACGGTCACTCCACCTGTATGTGCTTTCTCCCAGAGAGGAGAGATAGTCCATGAATATTTCTTCAGACACTTCAGTCTCACCCAGTTCCACCACGGTGTCCGGAGGTCCCAGCATCGTCCCACCCTGGTCATTAACAAGAAAAACTGAGATTTTAGCAAATTGTAGAAGACAAATTGAGATGGTTTGGACATGTTCAGAGGAGGGACAGTGGATACATCGGTAGAAGGATGATCGAAGAGATGGAGCTACCAGGTAGGAGACAAAGAGGAGATTGATGGATGCAGTGAGAGAGGACATGGAGGTAGTTGGAGGTAGAGTCACTCGTAACAACATCAGAGTCTGTGATTAATTAAACCAGCGAGACAGGAAGTAGTCAGACCTACCGGTGAACAGCTGGAGATCCCTTCACCCCCGAAGAAGAACTCATCACCGTAGGCCACTATAGCTGTGTGCCTGACAGAGTGGACAGAGAGGAAGGGTGGACATCATTCAACTCACTGAGGTGAAGCAAAATATAAATCATACAATAAGACAATTGATAATATATCGATTTCAAACATGTCTGTCTGTAATTGGTCCTTAAACGACAAAAACCAGGGGACGAACAATAATATTGGTGGTCCATAATATTGACCCAATATCAGCACAGTTTTGTAATATCAGTAAGATCGTTATCGGTTTCCTACAATAATGAAAATGGGATCTTGGGACAAGTACCTAAATATTAGTAGACTATATATATCGCCAATTTAATATCAGACATCTTCAATAAAATATTGTATCTGTTCGATAATAAGTAACGAAGACCCTTACCATATACCATCAAGTTGTTTTCCTGTAAAGGCAGAGAAACATCAGTTAAGATGCAGAACAACATCAATCTCTCTCTCTCTATATATATTATTTTACGATACGATCATTTTAACGCGGTTTCCGTCATAATCACTTGTTTTCTCGCGGGCCTGGCTGAGAGATGTTTCTGTCATCTGGACTCACCTAGCATGATGGGACTGAGGCTGCGGGCCATTCCCCTGGACAGGTCATAAATATACAGCTGGACATTGTACCGCGTAGCATTCTTGTCCATATTCCAAATTCCCGGGTTTGTTTGATATTGAATGTATCGTATCGCCCTTTAGCTGGCTCAGCGACCGACAGTCAACTGCACAGCTGACTGGGCGGGGCTCAGAAAGATGATGTCATTCGCAACGCATCCTATTTCCGCTTTCACTTCTTTTCGAAATAAAAGCTGGCGCCCGAAAGAAAGTGGTTTTAACATTAATAAATAAATTATTTACAGAATACAACGCACGCTGACCTAAAACTAAAACAATAATGTGGGGTTTCATACTAATTTACCGCAATTCAACACAATGCTGACTAGGTGAGCTAAAAAAATTGACATTACTAATCCTATTTCCGCTTTTGATTAGTTCCGAAATAAAAGCTCACGCTTGAAGGAAAGTGATTCAAATATTTGCAAATTAATTTTCGTAGTACACGAATTAAATACACGATGAGATTCTAATTAAATTTACATAGAAATCTTCGTATTTAAACATACAGAAGCATTGTTCGTGGACATTTTAAAAGTAATTACCATAGCCCATAAAGGGAGATGGACAAATTAATAGATAACGTTATTGGTGCTCACTTGTAAATTCCAAGTGGATTAAATGAATTATTACAAGTGTATTAATGTTATGTTCAACGCGAAGAAAAAGAGACTGTTTATCTAAAAGGAAACTGTTCTTCCGCTGCGTTCTTACGTTGCAAATAGTTGCGGTTTTTCAGTATCTCAAAGTTCACTGTCGACACAATACCATCGTAAAATTGTCAACCCACAATTTAACCACAAGTAAAAAAAAAATAAAAAGCTTGGCAGCCTTTTACTTAAGCACTATTCATTCTTGGAACCCATTATTGGAGAACCACAAGAGGGCGCTGGAGTACGGGTTATAATAGTTGAAAGTATTTTGTGAAAATGTATAATAAATGTTCCGTCATTCATGTACATTGTCGTTTTTAATCATATACATCAATATCGTTTGGTTATCCAGTCACCCCTTCCACTCCTGTACAGTAGATGGCAGCGCTGCATCTGGAAATAGTTAAAACTACTAAACCAGCAGCCGCAAGGAACAGCAGCGGCTCCCTGTTGCTCTCTGGACCAAAATAGACGGTTGAAGGCTGAGCAGCAGCTGACATCAACTAGAAATGGCTGCCACCGGAGTTCTTCCCTTCATCAGAGGGGTGGACCTGAGTGGAAACGACTTTAAAGTAAGTCATTTAGGTCGTGAATGGTAACGTCGCTCCGGTAGCTGTTTGTCCCAGCGGGTAAATCAGGCGGAAGTTAGAGAAACAGACTGAAGGCTGTGGCTGAGACATTAGCTTAGCTTAACTCACCTAGCATTGGGCGTTAGCCAGTTGTCAGATATTTGACATGGACAAAGTGAAGTCCGAGTTTCCTGTCTGAGCGGGACACGCGTGGAAAATATCTTTACACTTTCAGCACATTGTTGGCCGGTTTTACCTGAAATGAACAGCCAGGAAAGGTGACGTTTCCTCGGCTTTTTCAGCTCGAGTTGTTGCGCATATTCATCTGAGAAAGAAGAAGAAGTAGTCAGCTTATCAGCGTTTGTTTTAGATAGTGACGTGAGCAAACAGTGGCGTCGTTAAGGAGTTTTTTTTTCTATTGATCCCGGGCACTATATTTTCAAGACGCTCTTTCATTTGACCCTCTTTGTTTAGTGCTGTGTCCCCGTTTGGGACAGCTTATGTCCCCCTGTCATCTGACAAGAATAAACACAGATGTTTGGCAGGTAGATAAAAAGGTTGATAACCAGAAACAATGTCTTTATTTGTTACCCAGTAAGTAGGGACAGCTGAAAACCTGGAATGACATCACTTCCTCTGGCTGTTGTCCAGAATGACTAAGAGTAATTTGGGATTCGAGTAACTGAACAATGAATTACTGTATAGAATGACACTCTATATCCAAAAGCCCTGACGTCATAACCTAAGTTTGGTTGTAGGTCATTTTTATTGTGCAATGAACCATATTCAAGCATGGTACTTGACATTGAGTTATAAACATGTTATGAATGTGTCTTACAGATGTGGTTACACTGATTTTTGGATTAAAAAAAATAAAAACACCGGAATGTTACAGTTGGTTCTGGCCTTTGTTCACAGGGTGGATACTTCCCAGAGCACGTCAAGTGTATGAGCAGCCTGCGATGGCTCAAACTGAACAGGACTGGTCTGTGTTACCTTCCAGAGGAGCTGGCCTCTCTGCAGAAACTGGTTAGTTGTTGTTGTTTTTTTTTAACCACCTTCAAACAAGTCTCATTTCACATTCTGTCTTTTGTCAGGTCCATACATACTGTATCACATACTTTGATCCATAAGTGGCACCAACAGATAACAATAATGTTCCCATGTGCTTTAATCTACACAACATATGATTTCATAATCTAACCATTCCATCCACAGCAGAGCTGAGAACATGAACTGTCCCTACATTCCTGGTCTTATCTGTTGCACAGAGATAGAGATTACTGCAGAATTGTTTCTCATAGTTACTGTAGGTGTTGATACAAACTTTATTTACTTTACAAAACTTTACAAAAAACAACAGCAGCTCTCATTTACACTTTCTTGGCCTTGGTTTTCTCTCCTATTCCTATTGTTACGTCAACTGTCTGTTGCATTTTTTTAAACAGTTTCCTGCCCTGTGTGTCAGGTGAAAAGTACACTAACAGTATTTCTCTTACATTCAATCTCCAGGAGCATCTTTCAGTGAGCCACAACAGCCTGACCACTCTACATGGGGAGCTGTCCAGTTTACCAAACCTAAGGGTAACTAACACAAAGTGATGTGAATGATATTAGGCTGTTTTGTTACAGTATATTACTGTACTAATCTGTTCTGTTGCTTTATAGGCGGTGGTAGCCAGAGCCAACAACCTGAAGAACTCAGGAGTTCCTGATGATATCTTTCAGCTGGATGACCTTTCTGTGCTGGTACTTTATCGTTTTTTTAACCTTCAGTCAAATCTGTCAATTTTTCTTCTTCTTCAACCTTATTTCTTCTCCTTTAGGACCTGAGTTACAACCAGTTGACGGAAATCCCCAGAGACCTGGAGAACAGTAGAAACATGCTGGTGCTGAACCTGAGCCACAACAGCATCGACTCCATCCCTAATCAGCTGTTCATCAACTTGACGGACCTGCTGTATCTGGACCTAAGCGACAACAAGCTGGACAGTCTGCCGCCCCAGATGAGACGCCTGGTGCACCTCCAGACTCTCATCCTGAACAACAACCCGTTGATGCACGCCCAGCTGCGGTAAAACGACGCCAAAGACAGTATCCCTGGATTAAAAACAGGATTTGAACACAGGGAAGATTTACCGTGATTTTTTTTTTTTGTTTGTTTCTGGTTCAGACAACTTCCAGCGATGGTGGCTTTACAGACTCTGCACCTGAGGAACACTCAGAGGACCCAGAGTAACATGCCCACCAGCCTGGAGGGACTGACACAGTTGACAGGTAATATGTTGGACATATACACATGACTCTAATCACTATTTATGTCTCTTTTTAACAATATAAACCTATATTTTCTTTCCAGATGTCGACCTGTCCTGTAATGACCTAACACGGGTCCCAGAGTGTCTGTACACACTGGGAAGTCTGAAGAGACTCAACCTGAGCAGTAACCAAATCTCTGAGCTCTCGCTTTGCATCGACCAGTGGAGTCAGTTGGAGACGCTGAACATGAGCCGCAACCAACTCACGTCACTGCCTGTAAGAGTCCAACAATTTCTTCTCCTTTCATCTTGTCCCTTTTTCAGGGGTTGTCACAGCAAGTCAACATTTTCTATCTCATTTTCTCTCTCAACGCTGACTCCAACTACATCCATGTCCTCCTTCACTGCATCCATCAATCTCCTCTTTGTCTCCAACCTGGTAGCTCCATCTCTAGGATCATTCTTCTACCAATGTATCCACTGTCCCTCCTCTGAACATGTCCAAACCATCTCAATCTGTCTTCTCTAGCTTTTTCTCCAAACCTTCCTGTCGTGTTGTCCCTCTAATCACCTCATTCCTGATCCTGTCCATCCTTGTCTCTCCTAAAGAGAACCTCAGCATCTTTAACTCCTCCACGTTCAGCTCTGTCTCCTGTCTCCGCCTATTCCTAGTGTCTCTAGGACACCTGTCCTGTAAACCTGTCCTTAGCTGACTCTCTTCTATCTCAGATCACTCCTGACTCTTTTCTCCAGTTGTTCCATCCTGACTCCACTCTATTCTTCTCCTCTCTCCCACAGTCTTCACTGCTCTGAACAGTTGATCCTCAGTATCTAAACTCCTCCACCTTCTCCACCTCTGTGACCTCACCATTCCACTGTTCTCCCTTTCATACAAATATTCTGTCTCGCTACAACTGACCCTCATTCCTCTTCTGTCTAGTGCAAACCTCCACCCCTCTTGGTTGTAAGATCTTTTTTTTCCTGAAAGTAAATAACCCTAAGAGAAAGTCTAAAACTGTAACTTTTCTTCTGTCTACCTTCAGTCCGCCATCTGTAAACTATCCAAACTGAAAAAGCTGTATTTGAACTCCAACAAACTGGACTTTGACGGAGTTCCACCTGGTGTGGGCAAACTCTCCAGCCTCACCGAGTTCATGGCTGCAAACAACAACCTGGAGCTCATCCCTGAGGGTCTCTGCAGGTAGGGAACAAGTTCACAACTACGATACAAAAAATGGAATTTCCTCCACCCACATACATGTTTGTTTTTTTTTCAGGTGTGGCAAACTGAAGAAGCTGGTATTGAACAAAAACCGACTGGTGACGCTGCCTGAAGCGATTCATTACTTGACTGATTTGGAGGTAAAGGAATAGATCTCACCTCAATCTTTGAAGATGATTTCAACCAGGGAGCTCAGATCAGCTGATCCCTCGTTGTTGATCTGCAGATGCTGGACGTGCGCGAGAATCCCAACCTGGTGATGCCTCCCAAACCTGTGGACAGATCATCAGAGTGGTACAACATCGACTTCTCCTTACAGAACCAGCTCCGATTGGCCGGAGCTTCACCTGCTACTGTGGCTGCAGCTGGAGGAGGTGCGTAGATTTATTTTCACGGCCAGCTACACGTACAAGACGGAGGCCATCGTACGATGGCCTCCGTCTTGTACGTGTAGTTGGCCGTGAAATAAATCTACTATTTGTGCGTTTTTATGTAGGAACCAGTCACAAAGACCACCTGGCGAGGAAGATGAGGCTGAGGCGGAGGAAGGATTGTTCTCAGGACGACCAAGCCAAACAGGTGTTGAAGGGCATGAGTGACGTAGCACAGGAGAAGAAGAACATGGAGGTAAAAAATAAAATAAAAAAAAATCACCGAAAATAATCAATCGTGATTGTGTTCGCTTACCGGGAACTAAATCTGCCTTTTCAGGAAAATGGAGACCTGAAGTACGGTGGTGATGTGAAGACCCATCGCTGGGACAAGAGTCTGGAGAAACCACACCTGGATTACTCTGAGTTCTTCTTAGAAGATGTTGGACAGGTGTGATACAGTTTCAGATGTCCTTCCTTACACTGTCAAAAGGATTCTTACCTTTTTTTTTTTCTCGACAGATTCCAGGTGTGTCCGTCTGGCAGATCGAGAACTTTCTCCCCATTCAAGTCGATGAAACGTTTCATGGAAAGTTCTACGAGGCCGACTGTTACATTGTCCTGAAGGTACAAGAATAATCTCCTCTTCCTTGTACTGTGACAACTTATGCTTCCATTAACATCTTCTCCCTGTAACGCAGACCTTCCTGGATGACAACGGAGCGCTCAGCTGGCAGATCTTCTACTGGATCGGCCAGGAGGCCACGCTGGATAAGAAGGCTTGCTCCGCCATCCACGCCGTCAACCTGAGGAACTGCCTCGGCGCCGAGTGCAGGACGATAAGAGAAGAGATGGGAGACGAGAGCGAAGAGTTCAGCGCGGTACGTAGAGACGCAGACGATGGTCAGAAGATGGACCTTCTCTTACTAACGGTCTTGAATCTCCTGAATGTCCTGGGCAGGTGTTTAACAATGAGATCTCCTACATCGAGGGAGGCACGGCCAGTGGATTCTTTTCTGTGGAAGACAACAACTATGCCATCAGGTAGGGTTGAAGGAGCAACGTGCATTTTTAACATGATAAGAGGTGGAGCTGGAGGTGGAGGAGTTGAAGATGCTGAGATTCTCTTTAGGAGAGACAAGGATGGACAGGATCAGGAATGAGGTGATTAGAGGGACAACACAGACAGGAAGG
>JAFBJS010002157.1:305274-317625 GCA_016785265.1 Paraplagusia blochii | reverse complement strand
GCAACTATATTTGATTAGGAAATATAAATATACCAGTCTGGTAGCAGAAAGTTATAGTCTGTGTGCACTTGAGAAATCCTTGTTGTGCCCATACACATTTAATTCGGGTAGGAAGATTTTATAGGTAGGAAAATATTTCAGAACACCGGAAATCTACTTCTAATAAGGGGTATTTACCTGCCACAACTTAATGACTGGTCCGTGAAAATAGTAAGTGACATTTAACTGATCCGTGGCGCAAAAAAGGTGAAGAACACAGATTCAACACATTGTTGTCCAAAGAATGGGTAGTGTCCCTCAAGTGGGTCAAAAAGGAGTTGTACTTTGGGTCTTCTCACATCATGTTTCCTTTTTTCCAGTAAATGGTCATTCTTTCTGGTCCAATTACTGATTTTCTTTGTTTAAAATCGTAATAATACAAATTGACTTCAGATATCAACCAGTCAACAACGTAACATCCTTGTAGATGTTCAATAATGGTCAATTTATGAAAAAAAACTTGCAGAAAACAGTTAACAACTTTGACAGATCATTGACGTATCTTGAGAAGTGTTTTAATTAACATTAATTAATAAAAAAAAAGGAAGTCAGAAGTCTACAAAAAAAAGAAAATCTCCAAGTTCATCTGATCTCTGAGAAATTTCTTCTATAAACTCCAGTCTGAGCTGCAGAGTTTTAAACTGCTCTCGTCTGCAGGCACATCTCATCCCAGGCAACTGCACCGGTCGTCTTGGAAACCAATTCAAAAGCTCTCTTTATTAGGACTAGACTCAGCAACAAAGCACTTACTCTCCCTTGCATGCTCGTGCACACGGCACGACACACACACACACAAGAGGGGGGGGTTAACCCAGGGCAATGCAAGACGCATTCCATGACAGGAGACGGACTTCTCAAGATTTGCCCCCATCCATCGCCACCCCCACATGTTCTCCGTCCACATACGCACTCACCCAGACAATAAAAGTCCACAGCGCATTGTCCCCTTCCCTCTGCCGAGCCCCAGCCTGTGGTCGGAGCAGAAACTCTGTGTAATATGACTCTGCTTTCATAAACATGACGAGAAGAAAAGAAAGAAGAAAAGTAAAGAACCGGATCAAGAGACAGAGACGAGAGTGTATGTCAACAAAGATCTGACATGAATAAAGACACTGATTTTTTTTATTGTAACTCTTTTTATTCTCCTACTACTGAAAACACGCAGTGCAGAATAGCAGGGGTGTCAGCGGGAGACATCAGAACCACACATCTGGTTCTGCAGGCTGGTGAGTGAGTGAGTGAGTGAGTGAGTGAGTGAGTGAGTGAGTGAGTGAGTGAGTGTGGATCCACAGGTATGGTTGAAATCTCTCACTCCAGGTCAAATCAAAGTCACTCAGAGTCTGTGAGATAAGGCCAAAAAAAAAAGTGTTTTTCCAGTTTTTTTGTCGTTGGAAACATAAATTTAACATGAATAACACCTGAGAGTCCAGGTTATGTTCTGCACAAGAGCTGGGCTGCACCCAGGTTCATGCAGGGTAGACCTTAAGGTGAACCCTATAATCCAGGGTCTCAAACTCTAATAACTTGAGGTCCACCACCCACACCATCATTTCACAGAAGGGCTGCGTCAGCTTTCAGTGTTCAATACAAAAGAAAAAAACATGTAATATAAAAAAAATCAGTTTCCCATAGATTCTGAGTAATACCACACTGAACCAGAAGGAGGCTGTGGATCAGGATGTGGAGAACTATAGGATTTATCATAAAATGTGGAGAACAAATCTATAAAAGGGTCTTAAACTTGCGGCGATGTTTTGCGGCCCCCACCTTGATGTGAAAGCTAAATTTATAATAATGTTTTTATAAATAAGTTCACCACATTTTATGGTAAAATTCAACTTTCACATCAAGATGGGGGGCGCAAAATATCCTTGTATGGGCAAAAAAAGGCCCACGGGCCGCAAGTTTGAGACCCTTTTATAGATCTGTTCTCCACATTTTATGGTAAATCCTATAGTTTTCAAAACCGATCCACAGACTCCTGCTGGTTCAGTGCGGTATTACACAAAATATATGGGAAATTGATTTTTTTTAATTTTTTTTTCCTTTTTTATTGAACACTGAAAGCTGACGCGGCCCTTCGGTGAAATGATAGTGTGGATGGTGACCCTCAACTTATTTGAGTTTGAGTCGAAAAAAAAAAAAAGTGACAGTGTTTGACATTCCAATTTTGCCAGATCTGTTTTGATGGATCACAATAAAAAAAAAAAATGCATTTATTCACTTCCAACAGTTCATAAAAACACTGAGTTCTGCACAAACTTCCAGATATTCCTTGCGGTTTGCAAGCATATACGGAATTCCCATAAATTCCAACAGGAACTAAGATTTTAAGTCTGAGTTGTTATTTATTTTGCTAGGGAGAAAATATAGTCCTGCTGCGTTCACTCCCCTGCCTTCACTGTCGCCCCATCTCCCTCCACTCCCTTCATCTATCCATCTCTCCCCCCTCTCCCCTCTTCCCCTGGGGTGCTGGTGCCTGGTACTGCCTGTCTCCTCTTCTCTGAGCTGCAGAGAACTCATTCACATTCACTTCCACAGCATGGAACTTGAATGACATACAAGAAAAGAAATGGGTCCCTCAAAGTGGGCCAGAACTTTTTCCACCTGACTCAGCATTCATGCAAATATTTCAATACACAGTCTCATGGAAATCGAAGCTACAAATCTCCAATTTAGGGATTTTTTTTTTTAAATGGTGAATCACTTGAAGAGACATAAGCATCCGTCCAATGACAAAGTAGTTGATCAACGGTTCAATTTCCCACACAGCAGCAAAGAAACACTAAATCATAGATATTGTGCAGCCAACAGAGTGAGAAGTAAACTGTCCACGCCTTTACATATTTAACTGATGACAGCAGTCTGAACTCGTGCTCAACTCCTCATAAGTAAACAAGGAGAAATCAGTGATATGACACGAGGCATGTTAGAAATGTCTGGGAACATGGGTGGAACAATGCTGGAAAAGAAAAAAAACCTTTACAGTTTGTTTTCTCCTCTCGTTACTACTGTATGTGTTTACGCTGATGTTTATTCCGGACACAGCTGGGGTTAGATTCCAACTGACCACAGATTTAAAAAAAATTAATAATTTTATGGTTTTTCTGGGCTTCCAAAGCGTGAGGGGCTTGGTCTCATCTTCATAGCTGTGGGCGACAGTTCAATGAGCTATGATAACATGTCATCCAGCTAACTGCAGCGATGAGGGGAGACGGGAGAGGGTGACAGGCATCATGACTGCAGCACAACAACAACAACAACAACAACTAAAACTCTGCCACTAAAACCAAGTTCAACTTCCAGCATGATTTTTTCCTTTTAATGTAATTTAAAGCTTGGACTAAACCAATTAAATCTATACAAATCCTACCAAGATATTGCGTTTTGCTAAATTTTATCAAAACGTAATCCCTTTTTTATTTTCATTCATTTGTATTTACATGTTAAAGACGCATACTTTAGTTCTGCACAGAACATGGCCAAAAAAAAGATAAAATGTATTTTTCATTTAGGTTTATTTGTCTGGGTCCCCACAAGGCATCTATATACATCAGGGGTCTCAAACTCAAATAAATTGGGGGCCACCACCCATACTAACATTTTACCGAAGGGCCGTGCCAGCCTTTAGTGTTCAATAGAAAAGGAAATATTTAATAAAAAAAATAATAAAATAAAATCGAATTTACCATAAAATGTGGAGAACAAATCTATAAATATTATTAGAAATTCAGCTTTCATCAAAGTGGGGGCCGCAAAATATCATTTCACGGGCCACAAATGGCCCATGAGCCGCGGGTTTGAGACCCCTGATTTATATATATTTGCTGATATTGTTCAAACACTTAATTTCTTATCCTTATATTAACCAATACCAACATAGTATTTCGGGCAACAAGCTAAGTTTCTCAGGAGTCTATGTGCGATTACGGTAAATATGGCAAAACTCAAGACATTTCAGTTTTCTGATCTTATTCAAATATTGCCTGGAACCTTGTGACTTCAACTCTAAACACAACACAGTCCAGAGAACAGGCTTAAAACAAAAAAAAATCATACACTTGTGTCTTTTCCAAAAGCCTGAGTGGTTTCAGCAACACATAATTCAACCAAGCAACTCATCAAAACAACACACACTGTTGTAACAACCCAAACAACTTAATCAGCATTAAATCTAACCACAGTTGGATTAGAGAGGATTATTATCAGACGTGTTGCAGTGAGAAACAGCAGGTGGTGCAAACTCCCAATATTTTTTGCATAGAAAAAAAAAAACAGCAGCAGCAGTGTGAGAAAATACCAGAATAAGACAAAGAAGAGCAGGTGTTTCATGTAAAAATGGTGTTGCTTGAATCATTTAGACAGCAGTAAAACCTCAGCCAACTGATAAAAACCACTACTATACCTGAAGGAATCGAGCCGACAACAGATGCTTGAGGTGATAACCACAGGGGTCTCGACCCAACGACCTGTGAAACCCCTTCTGTCTGAAGCATGAGCTCCGTAATGATGAAAGGATACACTTTGATGGCTCCTGACTTTGTGCCAATGGCCATAATTTGCAGTCTGGGGTCAAATGCCAGAGAGCTGGGCTGATGGGGAAACCCATGTTCCACAGTCTGTAGGAGACACAGAGAAGAAAATGTAAATAAATGAAAAATGCATAAAAAAAGAAAAAAAAAAAGAAAATCACACAGATATATCACAATATTCACTCTGCGTGTGTGTCTTTGTCTGACACGACCAGTGAGGCGTCAAGAAGGGAGGACTCCCTTATTAAAGTTGTAGGAGAAAATCTTAAAATGGCACTAATGGCAACTACTGCTTCATTCTCCTGTGGAGGACATTACCATAAATGAGAGAAAGAGAAAAAACAGGCACCAGGACTACAGACTGGAACCATTAAGTCAAATAAAGACAGGAAAAATCACATTGTCCATGGCTTTTTTTGATTTATTGGAGAAGCCTTTAGGACATAGTCCAGGAAGTGAATTAAGAGTCTGATGAATTGCACTCTGTATTGTAGAGCAGTGTTTTCCAACCTTTTTTGCGCCATGGACCCATGGTTAAATGTCTCGTACTATTTTCACGTACAGGTCGTTAAGTTGTGGCAGATAAATATAACTTATTATAAGTAAATCTCCGGTGTTCTGAAATATTTTCCTACCTATAAAATCTTCCTACCCGAATTAACTGTGCATGGTCACAGCCAGGATTTCTCAAGTGCACACAGACAATAATTTTCTGCTACCAGACCGGTATAAAAAGTTAGAATCTTGTGTCAGTGACTCTGCGTCATTTTGAGTTTATTGTTGTTGTCTTCACTGAGAAAATATTTCCTAATCAAATATAGTTGCATTATTGATGATGGAATCGTAGCCATTCTATTGGTCAGTTCTGTTGTTGATATGGGTATGGGTATCAAGTGGATGTAGTAGCCAGATGGGGCCAAAAGTAAAACATTATTTCTCTGCTGCCCAGCACCAATTCACCCACGGACCACTTACTGGTCCACGGCCCAGTGGTTGGGATCCACTGTTTTAAACAAATGCCTACAAAGTAAAGAACTGATACTGTGAAAATGAGAGAAACAAAAAAGTGTCATTTTTTTTAAATATTTCATCACTTTGCAAAGGATATTGTTTTGACAGAGCTAATATGAAAATACCGAAGGTGAAACGTTGGCAGCATGCAGTTTTTATGGATGATTAACAAAAGCGCGACCTTTAAAAATTTGGAGGACACAGCCCAGCAGCTGTCTCTTATACACATCTACTTCCACTTGATCCATACCCATATCAACAAAAGAACTGACCAATAGAATGGCTACGATTCCATTATTTATGATGGAATCCTAGCCATTATATTGTTCAGTAATTTTTATTGATTGGTTGATGGGTATGGATCAAGGGGATGTATTAGCCAGATGGGGCCAAAAGTAAAACATTATTTCTCTGCGGCCCAGCACCAATTCACCCACGGACCGCTTACTGGTCCACGGCCCAGTGGTTGGGAACCACTGTTTTAAACAAATGCCTACAAAGTAAAGAACTGATACTGTGAAAATGAGAGAAACAAAAAAGTGTCATTTTTTTTAAATCAATTTTCAATTTCTGTGACAAACGTATCAGGAGATAAACGACATAATCTGATGTCAAGGAATGATTAACTTTACTTGTGCCTCCCTTGAAGTGGATGTCAACACACACACACACACTCTGACCCATAGTAACACTTGTTGGAGACCACCTACAGCACCGTGATGACAGCTGCTGCTGAACTCGGTGGAGTGTAACCAGTGACTTCTCTGTCAGTCAAGGTTTCGTAACAGTTTTCCTCAGACTGTGCAAGATAAATAATATATTTCAACATAAAAATGTTTGTCTGGCCGTGCTCTCTGAAACACTCTGTTCTACTTTTATTCAAGTGCCACAGTCTGCAGACGGAGAGCAGAGTCCTGAGCTGAGGTCAAGGCTGACATTAACTTTACACACTGAAGTAGGTTGTGCACACGGAACAAGCAGAACGTGTCCATCGATCTTCTCTGACGTCAACAGCCACTGTTGGTCAATAGACAAGACCATTAATGCATTAGTGTATTGACGGATACATTTCCCAGTTCAGATGCTGTGACCACCGTCGAGATTCAGTAAACACGTTCATTCATTCATTCATCTTCATCCTCTAATCTGTTGATTTCTATCCTGGTCACATGGGCAGCAGTCTCCACCACCGTCACCCAAATCACACTGAGTCCACTGGAAGTTATGTGGGTCAGAACAGTGCTGGATTTGAACCTCAAGCCTTTTGGAACAAGTTCTGCATCCTTCGCTATCCACTAGGACACCACTGTTGCCTGATTCTTTAAGACTGAGAAAAACATTTCTTTACTCACATGAATGTGACGCTAAGATAGTTATTGGTTAGATTGACTCGGTAAATTAACATAATCAACTTTACCTGTAAATATAACTAGTGTAAATACAAATATGGCAAAGTTTTCTTATTGATAAATAAGAAAATTGCAAAAATTACAATTTCTGTGACTATGACAGTTGGCGGAGAGCCGACATCATCTACAGTTCCGGTCGTATTTGTGAGACTGTGTGGCTGCAACTAGTCCATAACATATTAATACATGTTACTGCAGTTTATTTTTTATTTAAGTAACTAAAATTTTGATTTCGTTGTGCTAAAACAACTTTTACTTTATCAGAAATACTGCTGAATTTACATAAGATGGCCATACAAATTGACCTGGTGGTCCGCATTTGGCCCCCGGGCCTTGAGTTTGACACATATTTACAACCAGTACTCTGCATGAAAACCTTCTACTTATGCGTATTGTGTTGCCATTACATTTTTCCCCATTTCATACTATTGATTACATTTTCTTTATCTTTCTATTTAAATATCTGTTGGTGTATATATATATATATATATATATATATATATATATATATATATATATTCTCTTCTGTTTCTGTAAAATTTTTGAGCTACTGTAAAAAGTGTGTTTCCCCCTCAGGGAAAGAACAATAAACGATTCCTATATTTAAATGTAACCTAAATTTAAGTTATCTGCTGGTCTGCAATGGCAACGCAGCAATTCCAAATTGATGTAAAATCAGATCATCAGACCTGTATATTTGGGCCAAAAATATAGTTTACAAATGTTACAAAAGATGGGATTTTTTTTCTTATAAATACTTTAGTCCAAACAAATGCAAACAGACTGAATTCTTTTGACTTTTTTGGCAAGGAAATGAGGATTTTTCCATCATCCGTGGGGGAATTTCTCCATCTCAATTAAAACACATTAAATTCACCACTAACCGCTTCCTGCAATGTGTGATGACTGTGTATTGTTCCATTCCCTGACTGGATTTGTGTACATGAAGCAGTTCATATTATCTGGATGACTGGTGTGAAACCTGACACTAGTGGTTGGAGCCGCAGACCCTCAAATATTACAACAATAAGATCTGAAGTTTTCAGCAGTGAAAATTCCCCCTGTACTGTGTAAATGTTGTGGCAGCTGTAAAACAACACGACGGCGTCGTCGTCCACATCGATCAGTGGATCACAGTAGGGAGACACGGTCCATCCTGGTGATGTCTCAGCTGTTAATGCTTATCAGACTGTTGGGTCACAAACACGAACACAGGCCGCGCTTTGGTTTGTAGCCAATTAACCGGTCAATTAACACACGAAGCCACGCACGTCAACACACAGCCGTGACCGTCCTACACGTCCCACGGGGACAGACGTGTTAAGTTGATATGTATGAGGACAGAAACTGAGGTTGAAACTCAATAAACCTCCCCGGAGGACACATTGTGGTGAGTTTAGCAGCAGCAGAGGAGATGAGGTGCAAAAACACTACTCCGCCTCCTCCGTTGTCCCGTTACTTTACCTTGTTGAAGGCGAAAAGCTCCTGTTTTATCTTCTCTCTCTGCGGGTCGGTGCCCTGCCGACGAAACCTAAACTTCATCATCCTGGAGCCGGGCAGGGGAGCTCCGTTTGGAAGCTCCGGGTGGGTGGTGTTGAGGGGTGGGACGTGAAGTTAAAGACGGGGACGAGAAGCCCGGGAACGGACGATGCTAAGCTAGCTGACGGAGAAACCCATGCAGGCTGAGAGGGAGCGGGACTGAGACGCTGCTGTTGCTTTGCTCCTGCGGGCTGCGGCTCTCCTCCCTCCTCTCACTCCTGGAGCTGTTTAGGTCGCGGTGGCTTTGACCACAGCCCCGTCCTCCTCCCCGTCCTCCTTCTCCTCCTACTCTTCCTTGCCCCCTCCTTCTCTTCGCCCCCCGTTCCAGTTCCCGGTTCACACGGAGCCCCGTTACTCTCAGCCAATCAAAGCCATGGAATCTGTAAGCAATTACAAAGGAACGCCTACAGACCCCAGAACGCTAGAGAAGGGGTGCGTTCGGTTTGTAGCGCAGGACGCACCAAAGATGGTTCTACCTCCCCGCATCAACACAGGACAACAATCGGAGACTTCCTGAAAGCAAATTAAACTAACTGATAGTGAGGACAGTAAAGAGTTAATGAAGCAAAACAAACCATGTTTTCCTCTTTTCTTGAGCTTTTGTATTTAAATATTATAATGGAAAGATAAAGTAAAAAGGAAAAAAAAACGTGGATTCAATTAAGAACATTTTTTTAAAAGTTGTACGATAATATAGTAGCATTATGAAATGTATAAAACGACATCAAATCACAGGCATGAATATAATTGAGTCATGAGTAAAATAGGTTTTACATTAATTTCATTTCATTCATGCAAAACATATATGTAAAACTAACAAGGTCCTAAAATGACCACATTCAACGCCTTATGCATTATTTACATGTGTTTCACTCATTAGTGTGACATGGCACAATTCTATACACTTCAATATATTAAAGAAATTAGCTGTCTTCATTGCTGGAATAAGAGTAGAATCTTTTGTGCTCTTTAAGGTGTAAAACAGATTAAAAAATGTCTTGACATACAAAGAATAGAAATAAAATAAAATTTTAATTTGTAATGTTTTTCAAAGGTTGCCATAGTGTTCTAATAAACTTGTTTTTGCTCTAGAAAATTGTACTAATAAAATAAAGAATAGGGTTTAACCTGATGTAAACTTGGGAAAATTAAATGCCCTTGATTTTAACAACCATGTGGTTAAATTAAGACAATATTGGCCAAATTATGTCATATAAACAGCCTTTCACGATACGCTTATTTTTACAAGACCTTAGCAACCTGTCAAACTTTATCACATGTTGTCAGTATCAAAATTCTGTCTGTTTTAAAATAGAGGTAGATGCAGTGCAATTACAAGGCATTCTGTGTGAATCACCCATGTGTATGTGTATTATAGCAGTGTAATTTCACTTGGCGGCAGTGTCAGTCTCTTCTCTCTCAGTGACAACATGTTCTCCATGTGCATGGCAATGACTCGGCACAGCTCCAGTCCCTGAAGAACACAAACAAGTACAAAAACAGGAGCATAAACAAGATTTACAGATTAATTACACAAAAATAATCTGGCAATCACACGACATCCACCTGCTCCAGTTGTAGTTGTGTTATGCGCTGGTTGAGCAGATCTCCTATCATGATCTCTACATACGGATAACTAGAGCCTGAAGTGGGTCTCTGGGTCCGCGTGGACTGGACCTCCTTCAGAGGGAAGCGTACCATGATCTCCTGTGAGATGTGTCATGTTGGAATATGGCCAGAAAAAATTAGACCAACCAGTAGAGGGAGCCAAAGACAACTAAATCTAAACAAACTTATTAATTTTGTTATTAGCAGCTGTATTTGTTGGGTTTATATCAGTTACATACATGAGTGTCCTTGTTAAGAAAGTGTAATCCATTCAGATTGACAGCCAGTATACACGGAGCATGGATGGAAGCGTTGCTCGAACTCTGAATATAAAAAAAGGAGGAGCCGAACATGGGGAAGGCACTGACCAGGCCTGGGGAGAGAAGTTTATCAAGATGTCAGAGGTCAGTTTTCTCAAAGAAGAAATACTGGTCTTGCCAGTGAACCAGCCCAGTCAAATCCACACAGTCTTTGAATTAGAAATTATTTCACAAACACAATAAGCTAAAAGTCCTACCAAGAAATTGTGCACGGGCCTGGTGTGGGTTCAACGGCTGCACCTGCTGCATGTGCTGAGTGACCATGTCCAGCCAGTGCTGTGTCCCTTGTTTACCATAGAACTGTGGAGGGATGGACTCCTGTAACTCACGACTACGGAGAAATAAAGAAACAAAAATATGCCCAACACAACTGTTAAGTACTGAGGGTTTTTTTTTGTAAGTTGTGTGTTATTATCCATGCTAATAATTATTTCTTAATTATAGCATGGAATGAGAAATAATCTGATTAAAATAATGTTGTGTGCAGAGATGTCAGTTGTAACTTTTGCTGATAGTGTCCAAACAAAATTCTGATATCAACTGATACAACATAGGCAGCAGTTTGTTCCCAAAACTGAGGCAGATGTCTCAAGATCATATGTGCAATTCTAGCAACTTAAGAAATGTATCAAATATACATTATTGGAGGAAAACCACATAATGATCTTTATGTATTTACAAAGTGGGCAGGTAGACGGCGTCCTTAGCGCGGTGCTGCAGGGCAGCGAGCCTGGCAGTCTGCTGTAGATGCTGGTCACTGGGCTGACCCTGAGGAACCACGGTCAGCAGGGCCTTCAGGTAGTCAGGTAGGACCTTCATTGGAGACACACTCTGTGTCAGAAAACTGTGAAATTGGTCAGAAATGTAAATGAAGAAGAACCAGATCTGTACCTGGTTGTAGTGCATGGTGACGTAGAGTTCATTGTCTAACTTCAGAGCCAGACTCCATATCACTCTCCTGAACCACAGACTGTAGTTTGCATCAACAGGTTCAGCCTCTGTGGCAACGTCCAAGATGTATTCTCGTTTGTTCAAGGGACGAACGTTCTGACCTAAAAAAAATGCCAGCATTGATGAATTTATTATTGTATTATTACGGTGTATTCTTCAGGGGACTGGTCTCTTATCACAGTTACCTTTGTGTGTGACCAAGAAGATGGCATACTCATCCAAGGCCTCTGCCCTGTGAAGACTCATTTCTTGACAAAGCTCCTCGATGGCGTCCAAAGCCACCTGAAAATACAAGCATGTTTTTATTACAGTATAAGTCAGTATAAGTCTAATGTCCTCAATTTTTTTCATTTATGTCACTCACAGAACAAGTCTTGATTTTCAAGTGTCTTTCGATCCCACCTGGAAGCAAAAACAGCTGCCGTTTGGAGCTCCGCCCTGCCTGTACATGAAGAACATTGAAAAAATAACCGACGGTATGTTTATCCTTACTTTAGGAAAATCTACTATGGGAACATTCATTGATTCATTCATCTTCCACCCAAATCACACTGCACCATATTGTGAGCCTGTGGGTGGTGAGCCCACAAGAAGTTATGTACCTCATTGGCAACCTGGCGGATTGTGGACCCAAGTTCGCTTCCTTAACCACTAGGCCACCATGTTCTTCTTCTCCTTTCGGCCTATCCCATTTTTCAGGGGTTGCCATAGCGAGTTAACAATTTCCATCTCCCCCTGTCCTCTGCATCCTCAACTTCAACTCCATGTCCTCCCTCACCGCATCCATAAATCTCCTCTTTGGCCTTCCTCTTCGTCTCTTACCTGGTAGTTCCATGTCTAGCATTCTTCTCCCAATGTATCCACTGTCCCTCCTCTGAACATGTCCAAACCATCTCAATCTGTCTTCTCTAGATTTTTCTCCAAACCTTCCTGTCTGTGTTG
>JAFBJS010002157.1:247236-305239 GCA_016785265.1 Paraplagusia blochii | reverse complement strand
ATCATTGTCTCTCCTAAAGAGAATCTCAGCATCTTTAACTCCTCCACCTCCAGCTCTGTCTCCTGTCTTCTACCTATTCCTAGTGTCTCTTTTCCATACATCATGGCTGGTCTCTGCCGACACTATTTGAACCATAATTGCTAACACTTTAGCTGGGAACAACAACAAATGGATGAACTGTAGACCCACCATCATAGCTTTGAGTTCCATGTTGTTAGGAAACTGTACACGTCCACCATATTGAAAAGTCCTCCTCAGATTCTGCTCACATGCCTTGGCAATACCTGTCAGGTCAAAGCAGCAGTGAGTAATGGTGTTATTATTGAAACATCTGACCTGACTGAGTAGAGGGACGTTCGTATTCTTCACCTTGGTACAGAACTCCAGGGCTGGCACAGGCATCCTGCAGAAACTTCAACAGAATTTCCATCTCCCCCTGTCCTCTGAATCTTCTACTCCACCAATCTCCTCTTTGTCTCCTACCTGGTAGCTCCATCTCTAGGATCATTCTTCTACCAATGTATCCACTGTCCCTCCTCTAAACATGTCCAAACCATGTCAATCTGGTGTTTCTAGCGTTTTCTCCGTTTAAAATACTAAGGCTATGATATCAAAACAAACACATTTTTTGGAGAACATTTTATGTTTTTCTTTTCTCACCTAGGAAGATGTCAGTGGCCACTCTGTTCATCCCTTTGTCGGAGAAGTCAATGAGAGATTCCTGCAGTGGAGACTGTGGAGACAAACACAAAGTCAAGAAAGAAAGAATCTTTATATGGAGAAAGGCGAAAAACAGATATATTGACTATGTATTCATAAATGTTTCTGCAATGCATCATTTTTTAATGCACCATTGCTATGAAAAAAAAAGCACCAGGCCAAGTCACACACAATGACTTGGGCAGCACAGTAAAACATTCTGGTCATAATTAGAAATTATAACTTTTTTGAATAATCATAATTAATAATGATTGTGAATAATTAGGACTTTGTAACAGCCAATTATGGCAGCTCTAAAAGTAAAAAAAAAGGTAAAGTGATTGTGATGGACTTTACCTTGGAGAATTTGACCATGTCAGATGGGTCTCTGCTTTCCTTTCCCTTTTTGTTTTTCTGGTCACTACAAACAAAAAAAAAATACAATCGTCAGCGAGTATTTCAGTCTTATCCTTCAGTAAAAAAACCCCGGAGTCCAACCTGCTGTTCTTCTGTGCGTCTCTGAAATATTTCTTGGCAAACTCAGTCATGTGATACTGGTCACTGTGCAGAGGCAGATCATCCAGCTCAATACCCAGATTGTCGGCATACATGTCATTAACAACCTGACACACAGACACATAAGCACAGAATTGTTAATTACATATATTTCACAAAATTCGATATTTATTTTCTATTCACCAACGTCTTCTGTTGCTGCCACACACCTCTGTGGAGAGGTCAAGTTCATGGGCAGCCACTGATGAACCCATGGCCACAGCCACAGCAGCAGAGGCCGCCACTCTTCCCTGTCTGTGCCGAGGCTCCACGCGCTCATCAGGAAGAACCAGGAAGTCTGGAGCAGCCACAGGATGCACATACTCACTGGGAAAAACTCCAGATTTTCCGTACACAGCCCCAAACCGCCAGCCTGTCCACAGAAGGTTGAGTCACAAGCGTAACAAAAGTAGAACAGGATGTCATTAACTGAGTCTAGCCATTTAAATGTGATGTACCAACAAAGGCAAGAACAAAATTCAGAAAAGTGAAAAGAAATTTGTCTTTTTTTAGAAACTTTGTAATATTAAAAATTACAAAGACAAGAACACAATGGTTAATAAAAACCAAATGGAGCAAATCACAAGCAGAAAGTGTGACACGCAGAGTCGAACACAAACAGCAGCCCAAACTGAACCCACCAAAATCAGGAGTGTCTCTCTTTAGCTCCTCCAGAAGCATCACCTTCTTCCTCACTATGCAGCCATAATATTTGCCTGAGCAGCCACACAATTGTACAAACACATGCAAACATATAAACATGTGGATATTGGCAAGAAGCAAAAGCAACAAAAGCTGCATAAATATTAACAGACACCAGGGGGCAGCCTCTACTACAAGAATAAAATAATAATAATAAAAAAAAGTGCATGTCTGCGTCTCACCAGCCTCCAGTCTGTCCATGTGCTGCAGTCGGATGATGTCTCCTTTGTGAAAGCTGAGCAGATTCCTGTCTTCGGTGATGTAGTTCCTCACTGCCACCACGTACTCAGAGTCCTGACATAAATACATCAGAGATGTCAACAATTCCATCATCATCTAGAATCCAATTATTTGGGAACGTCTCTTGAACCTGCACCTTTATTCTTAAGGTTTTAGAGAGGTTTTATCTAATTTGTCCCCTGCATTAAACCCATCAATAATTAACACTTGGCTGTGTTTCTTAGTGCACCAGCACAGGAGCAGTGTTTCTAAGGGTATTTTAACTAACCCTGTAAATCAGAGTCCTTGTTTCTACTGATTGAGAATTTTAGGGACCAGACTGAGACCCATACCTTCTTGAGTTCAGTGAGGAAGTAGTCGATCATGTGTTTGACCTGCGGTGCCTTGGCAGAAAAGAGGATGAGCTTCTCATTGGTCAGGTTGAACTCCAGCATGTTTTTAGAGGGGATTGACACAAACAGGATGTCCGAGTAGCTGTACAGGAAGTTATAGACACAAGACAAAAGCAGGAAGTCCAGTGTTGAACACACAGGAGAAAGTGAAACGGCAGGAATTTTAATAACTGTGTAACTATTGATGAATTATTTTTCTATGATGCTCACCTGTAAGGCCTCAGCACCCTGAAGTAATCTGAGGCATTAGAGCTGCTCCGCACCATCTTGAGAAGCTTGATGCCTTTATGGGACACTGACAGGACTTGCACTCCGGTCCCTACACTGCCCTAAAACATACACACACACACACATATATGAGTTTACTACGTCTGTCAACTACTAACATTTTACATCTTGTTAATCATTAGACAATTGTGTGAAAACACATCTCAGTTAATTATGTTTATTTGTGATACATTTGCGATAAATGACTCAACTTACAGATGCAGGGAAAAGGCGAGAGAAGTAAATTTCCCATGAGTCTCTGGCCATTGATACAACTTTCTTTTTTGTGTTTTCATCTTGTGTTCCTGAGGCCTGGTCTACGCTATTTTCTGCTGTTAAAGAAAATAAAAACATTTATTCCATTTAATATAGTTGGTCCAGACAGTATATTTGTCTGTGTGTCAGGTCAGTCATTTACCAAAGAGTGTTTTCATCTTCTGTCGTTCCTCCTGAGTGATGCGGATGCAGGCCTCAGAGAAGGTGTCATGGACAACCTATGGAATAAATACAAAATATTATTTAACTTAAAGCTTAATTGTTAAAAAGTAAACAGTGAATCAAAACATTAAACACCTGTCTGAAGATCAGCTCCAGGGTGAGTGGATTGTTAAAGGTCTCCCTTGGGTAGAAAACCTGAAAATATTGCAACAGGTTAATTATATTTGTTCAAAATTAAATTGTATTTATGTGAAGATAAATCATCAGTTTATTCCATGTGTATTAGTTTCTGTCTGTCTTTCTCACACACACACACCTCTTTCCTCATGTAGAGCTTCCAGGGAACGTTGGAGTAGGTGTAGTATTCCTCACTGGCCCTGCTGTGGAGCTGAGTCTGAACTGTCTCCTCTTCTACAGGCAGATCTCTGGAAACTAGAACGTTCAACAAATGTTAGATAGTGGATTCTCAGACCAACAGAGCATCCAGGGTCTGGTCGATCACCTGCAGGAGGCGCTGGGCCAACAGTGGTGCTCCTTGATGCTGCTGGACGAGACTTGGTGGACTTGGTAAACTTGGCGTCTTCTTTCTTGTGTAGAGAAGACTGAGGTTTCTTCTGAGACTGACACAAAAGACACCAGCACATGTTAGTGTTATTGTATTTTGGCGGTGGAAGTGTATAAACTGTAGTAGTCTTGTAGAACAGGATGGTACCGGCTGTGGTGGGTTTGCCATCTGGTCCTTGAGGATCTCCATAGCTTCATCATGAGGGTCTGGCTTCTTTGTAAATGATTTTCCTTCTCCCCTTCTGCACATGTCGATTACATTTATCAATATTCCAGGCCCGTAAAGACGTGAAAATACATTTTTTGAAGTATTTGGGTTACTTTTGTGCAGGACTTCCACCAGAGGCCGTTGTTCCTGCAGGTTGGTGCTGTTTAACGATATCTTTAATGTCATGGCTGGGCTCCATACGCTCAGCGTTACTGACACTGGCTCGGACCACGTCCTCCTCCAGAGGGCTGCGTGTCGGGCCTAGAACATAGAAGCATCTTTCATTAAGTAGAGTTGCTGAAAAATATACATTTTTACACCAACAACAAGATTTGTTACTCATTTATTCAAGGCACAAAGAAGGTACAAATTCTATTAAAGATAGCTGTGAAATGATTCATACTCATTTTCCTGGCTGCAGAGCCAGATTTCTTTGCAGAATCTTCACTATCTTTGGTCTGAAAAGAAGCAGTAGAGGATAGACTTTGGTTTTTAAGTTATAAGAACATAAAAAAACACAGACGTGTGAACTTGAACTCACAGGACTGGATGTGTGAGAGCGCTGCTGTGACTGTGTGCGATGGGGCGAGGGTGGAGACTGTGGAGCTGGAGTCGCAGGAGGGAAAGAAGACAACATTTGCTGCTGGATGGCAATGGCCTGCATGGTCATCTGCTGTGCCTGCAACACACACCAAAGCAGAAACCTTTATCTATAACTCTTTTGTTAATAAAGGGATGTCTGATGATATTAATAGGTCTGATATAAGTATAATCTATAGGATTGTTATGGTTTTTTTCCTTCTGATAACTCAATGCCTTTATTTTGCTGATTTTTTTGGGATTGCTTGTAGAATCTTGAAATGTTTTTTAGATTTAAGTGCAAAAAGTTGCAGACATCAGCTGATTGGAGGGAACTGGAAAATTCAATGTTTGCACAATATCAACATATGGTTAAAAATTCTTTATATGTTTGTGTTGTCTTGTTGTCGTGTCAAAGTGATGAGACGGTACAGACCAGAATGATAGCCTGCTGGTTGATGATGGCCTGTTGCTGCTGAGTCAGCACCGACTGCTCCGATCCTACAGAAGACAAAATAAAAAAAATCAAACGCAAAATAAACAACTCACATGAGGGAAACCACGTCACTGCAAACAAAGTTTCAATCACGCAGTAATCCAACACTGTTGACACTATGACATCGCAGTATATTTTTGTAAACTTCGTCAAGCCGTCACTCTTTAGGCCAAACATGCGTGGAAACCCAACATAGCCTATGTTTGTACCTGGCACCCCTGTCATCACAGGCAAGCCTGGGACCATGGGTGAAGCTGGTATGGAGGGCACCCCTGACAGACCAGGGAGCCCTGAAACAGCAGTATCTATGTATCTGTCTGCATAGGTGATGGAGGTTGCAGGGGCCGGTGTTGGTGCCACGTGTGTGACAGAGGAGGTTTCAGGGGCAGACGGATGAGGATTTTGAGGTTGGTTGTATTGATGGTATTGTTGCTGTTGCTGTTGTTTTGGTTGTTGCTGTTGTTGGAGATATTGTTCATGGTGGTGGTGGTGAGAGGGGATTGGCATGGCAGGGACAGGTGGCATCATTCCTCCTGCTACTGGAAGCACCGGCACGGCTTGAGGAGCAGCAGGCAGGGGAAGATGGGAAGTGTTAGAGGTTTATATACTCGGTAAAAAAATTAAATGAAATATTCATCATGATACTTGAGCATCTTGATTCCGGGTACCTTTGGGCATTTGCTACTTTGTTTGACCTACCAAAATAATCAAAATTTAATCAAGTGCTTTGCCAAAAACGGCTTTAAAAAATTACAAAAAAATTTCAAAAGTTTGATGATCTGTACAAGAAACTCAGCAAATAACTGAATAAAGTTGATCTCATAGGTCAAAATCACATGTCATTACCATTTTTAACACATGTACATTAGACAAAACACCTAAAAGACTAAAACATGGAAGTGATCATTAGAAAAGACAAATATAAAACTTCCAAACTGTGACACAAATATCATCATGTTAATGACGACAAATCAGAGCAGAAAAGGTTTGGAAAATGTCTTTGTTACAACATCAAATGGATAAAGGCACATGATGAGAGGGGAGAGAGAAGGACAGAAGCCTATAGAGTCTGTGGTTACAGTGAATGAATTATCTATGAGTCCAGACTGCTCATTAAAGGCTCTAAGTGATGAATTAGGGTCGGTGAAATCTACACCTGAATCATCACACTCCATCATCTGAGTCCAATCCACCATTTCCCGACCAGCTTTGTCAAAATTACATTAAACCATTTAATGAAACAGACCCAACATTTTAATATCTTCGGTAGAAACAGAGTCCAACTTGTCAAATACATTATACCTCCAGGAAGTCTTCCAGGGGGATACGGACGACTGGGGGGTGTAGTTTCTCCTTCTCCTGCTCCTCCTGTGACACCTATGCCTCCTCCTCCCTTCATCCTGGCAGACAGACCGCCAGACCCGTCCTGGTGAGCAAAGAAAAGAAAAGAAAAAGAAAAACAATACAGAGTCACTAGAGGATACAATTAAAAGGAAAGAGACTTTTTAGAAACTGTGAGAAAAACAAGATGTTCGAAATGTTTTATTCAGATTTAAATCCTTCTACATTTGCCAACAGGCAGACTTGTGGAAACTCAATACCGTGCAGGAGAGTAATGTAGACACTCTGGGGGAAAACAACGTGCACTCAACAGAAAAAAACAAAACAAAAACAAAATAGAAAACTCAAAAAAGGAAAATAGAAATTGCTGCCATCCAAAAAAGTCAATCCTCATTAAGTATCCTGACTCCTCCTGTGCCGTTTCATCCTGAGGATGTTCTCCAGTCTCTGAGAACATCCTGTAAACCTGAACATACCTGAGACAAATTCTTCAGTCAGCGTTAAATCCCTCTCCTTTCTTCTTGTCCCTAAAAACAGGATGTACTTCCAAACGGTACCGTGCATATTCTCTACCTGCCGCTGCCGTCAGAGTCAAAGACGGAGCAGTCGCTGCGTAACCCAATCATACCTCCATTCATACCCTGATAGAAGCAGTGGATCACATGTACCCTTCATCCATCAATCCACGGCACACTAACACACAGACTGGGTGGGCAGATCAGGTGAAGGAGGAGGCACCACAGGTTGTCGTTGTGGGACTTTTTTCCATTAAATCTACTGCAGGTCTGTAAAAAATGCTGGAATTTCTTGTTGGTTCCTGAGATGTTTACCTCAGATTTATGAGCAATATATATTGGTTTCCATTTATATTGGAGTCACATGTTAAGTGTTTGGACAACACTGTCTGTAAAAAGGTAAAATTGAACAACTCTAGTCACAGGCCTTTTTCAAAGGAAAAATCTTAAGAAAGTAACTACAGTACAGAGGGAAGAGATGGTGGAACAGGCAGAAAGAAGGTGTTTTTAATACTCACTACGCTGCTGTCGGCCAGTACTGGGTCAAACAGACTGTCCAGGTACCGGTCCATTCCTCTCTGTGTCTGATTGTCACTGTGAGCATCTGAATCTAAGGTAGAAAATGTAACAGGCCTTGACGGAAAAACAGAACCAGATACAACAACAACTAACAATGAAATGTGATCAACTATATGAGGAATTTACATAAAAACAACTTGAAGCTTACACTCAAGGTTACTGTTTTATTAAAATTTAAATGGTAGGCCTACAGAAAAGGACTATTCTATTCCTAATGTGGTTTACTGACATGATAATTGAGAATTAAATTATACAGTAGGTATTTACCATGGCTGTAGTAACCTTCAGATGAAGGTAGACTGTAGGCTGGTTTACCACCACCGCTGCCCAAAGGAAATGGAACCAGCTCCTCATCAGAATCAAATCCACCCCCGACCATTGCCCTGTGAAGACCAGTTTATCACAGTGGGAAAGGGGAATAATCTGAAAATGCCTGTAATCTATAAGTGCATGGAACATTTGTATTTGTGTGTTTTATGCACTGACAGGCTGGCGTTTGCTCTGACTCTGGCCGGGTCATCTGTGCTGATGACAAAGTAGCTCTTCTGCTTGGGGAAGTCCGGGAGAAGCTCCAGGTCTGCTATCAAGTCCATCACGTAGTCATGACCCGCTAGCTCCACCCACTGGCCTTGCTCCTTCATCAGAATGGAACTCCCCTTCCAACACTCTGATAAACCTCTGAAGAAAAATGTAATTACACAATTAAACAGAAATACACATGAAAAAAGCAACAGGATACAGAGTCCCTTGACAAATGACATTTCCACATACCTGTGGCGAAGGATGTCTACCGCTAAATCCTCCCCACTGGTCCAAGAATGGACCGGACACAGGAAAGAACGACCTGCAGAAAAAATAACCCATCAGCCATAAAGAGGATTAAACACTGTAGCTCTTTCCACCTTCACCATGAAATAACTCCCACTGTGATCAGATTGAGATAAATGGTGCAGATAGTTCACTTGATCCCATGGTGAGAATGAATAATAAATGCTCTGTAGTTTATTTATCCTGCTCATTAAAGCTGATGCTATAAACTCCATGCTCTTATCCTGTTCTTGCAGAAGGGGGAGACAGAGAGTGACTCTGCTCACCATCAAAACAGTGCACTTGCAGTGCTAAGTTGGCCTTCTTCCTGTTGGCCGTCCACTCCAGCAGAGAGGGTGGGTAGGTCCTTGCAGTCTCCTGGCTGAAGCCAGAGCCCAACTGACTTTTTTGACTGGCCTGGATGAGTCTGTGCTGCAGTAGCGCCTGGCAGCCAGCAGGGGCATGGTCTGACACAAACCTGGAAGGTTAAAGAGGAAATGTCACTGAACTGTATAAGGTAAAGTGTCACAAAAGAAGTTGAAATAATATCTTTTATCATCATTATTTCTCACATGTCACTCACTTCAGCAGATATTTGTCCATCTTGGGCGATGGAGCGAAGCTGCAGACGCACGCTAACAACAAAAGCCAGCCTCTTTCTGCGTTCTCTACGTTCACATTCCGCCAGACCTGGTTGACGATCTGAGACAGGACCTCATCCCGTAACCCTGGAGACATTAGTCCCCTTTGGACGATGTAATTCCCAAACATGTTTTCTTGAGCCCCGTTCAGGTGAGGGTCGCCCATGAATCTTAAAACCTACGGACAAATAAGTCAGAACCACTTTAGTAAAAGGAGCTGCTTTGTTATTGTTATTATTAATATTGTATTATAGAAAACAATTTCTGAAGATCAACAGCCTACCATGATGAAAAGCTCGAGAGCCTCCCTTTTGACATCTTCTTCCACTCGAGTCAACGGTGTCTCCAGTGGAGCCGTCAACATGCCAAACTTTGGTTCCTTCATGAAAGGTGATAATATTGTTATTAGGAAACAATCAACTTCTTCATTATATGGAACTGTGGGATTTAGGGTAACAACAAAAACTCCGGAACTACAGAAACAACACTATTAAAGAAACTACAGTAAGTATTTTAAGCTGAATGAACTCCATCCCACCTTGAAGTAGATCTGTACGTAGCGGTAGAAAGGATAGTTATTGATGTCCAGAGGCAGAGTGAGTTGAACCGATTCCTGGATATGAGGAGCTTGAAGTAAAGCCAAACAGTCCGAGTGCAGCTCCCTCCTGACTGAGGTGAAGAAGTCAAATCAGCATCCACAGTTAATAGGATAAGGAACCAAAAATTATTATTTTCTTGCCTAACTTTAAACACACTTATCTGAACCGAATAAGATGGGACACAAAGATCTACTGACCTCCTGCTGCCTTCAACAACGCGCCCAGCTGTGCAGGAATCACCAGGTGCGTGACGTTGACCACCTCCCTCTTGGACAGCTCCTGGAAAAACACATAAAATATTTTCCATCTTTAAATCATCATCTTTACTGATAAACAAAAAAAAAAACATTCACGGGTCTTATCTTGATTAATAGTCAGTCCTTGTGTTTCTTTCTCACCTTCTCAAATTTCCTCCGAGCTTCAAACTTCCTCTGCAGCAGACAGGAAATAACAATCACAGCTGATTTACTGAATCATATATCTATGGTTGTTCATCAAATAAATGTAAGACATTTCAGAGAGAAGATTTAATAAAGCTGACTACATCTACCTTGATGTACTGCTTGCGGTTCACATACATGTGAACAAGGGAACGGAATCGAACCAGACTCGCTCTCATTTTCATGTAGCTCTTCCTGGGGAAAAACAGTGGATATTCTTGAGGTAGAAGTTCATATAAAATATTTTGTTGTTATAAAAATATCATATTTCATGGATGTATTACTTGATAAAGAATATAAAATCAGCAGTAACATGTCATTACAACGCTGCAGTACCTAAACAAACCACTAGAGGCCGCTGACTTCTCATCAGTCAGGTTATTAGTCTTATTTGTTGTATTTTTATAACATATTACAGATACAGATTGATATATATGTATACCTGACGAGGTAACCTCTACAATGTGCCTGCAGGCCGATGATCTTCTTGCGAAAGGCCACAAAGCGTTTCCTCACAAAGAACATTCGGGTGTAACGCTGCAGGGTGAGAGCGGCGATTTCACGGGAGCGCTCTCGTTTACACTCCAGTAACTGGTACACATCCTCCTTCAGAAAGATCTGACACACACACACACCAAAGTAGAGAAAACCATAAAGACTACAACGTCTCCAGAGCTGGTCCTGCTGCTTATTTTTCTGTAATGATTGAGACTGGGACAACTGTCACCTTTGAGACTCCAACATGGAACAGTCCTGGTCTGAGAGGACACAGTTTACTCAGCATGATCACACAATTCTCCCCGTTTGCAGCCGGAACCTCGCGAATCCCAACCAGAGACTTGTACCTGAGGACAACAAGCTTTTGTCTTCACATCCTCACCAGTCTACACCTGGTATTAATTATAAGGTTTTATTTTGAAAGAAATCCTTAAACACCTGAAGAGAAAAGCGTAGAATGGCATCCTGACAGGAAATCCTTCTCGTCTGATACGAATGGTTTCAAGGATTCCAGAGTGTCGCAGTTGGCTGGTCACCAGTTCGTTTTCAAACATCCCTGGTTGCTGAAAACAGTCGAGACCAGAGACTGTGAGTTTGTCTCAACCACTTATTTATGAAGGAACTAAAACGTAGGACTGGCTGTTTACCTTCATATGATTTGGCTTAATGCAGCGAATAAAAAAAGGATTGCATCTGAAATCAGAGTATAAAGACATATTTTAGTCTCTAAATATTTTAGTCTCCTAAATCTACAGTAGCTTTTGTAAAACACTTCAAATCGGCTTCTTCACCTTTCCATCTTCTCCAATAGTTCCAGTAGGGACTGTTGAAACTTGCTGCTGACAGTCGGTGCCTGGTACTTCCTGGTCACTGTGCTGCTTTTCCTCTGGTGACCCCCTCTCTTCTGCCCCATGGCCTCTCCATGAGCCAGGAACAGGTTTGACACCATCTGAGTGAATCACAATCTCATATATAAGTTTGTTGACATGAGAAAAACTTCAGAAAGAAATAAATACATTTGTTATATAATGATGTTATTGTGTTCTTTCCTCTCTGACCTTGTTTTTGCTCTGGATGAACAGATCAAGGATGTCCTGTCGAACCTGGTCATAGTTCTTATCTATGAACTTGTGAACCTACACAATATACACAATCACAAATAATCATTATTTTATTATATAGAGAACATGTTACGTTTGACAGATATCAAGAAAATGCTTTTTTTTTAAAAAAAGAATAGTTTTAAAAATATATATATATTAAAAAAATGATGCAAATATAATACTCGCTAGCCATTTTGTTGATAGAAAAGGGATGTCCGATATTATTGGCGTGATATTAGAATTATAGAAATATTTTGGACAATATTGGATATGTTATACATAATATTGGCATATTGGCAAGAATATCAGATATCCCTAATATTAACTTATGATGAAGGACTGACAATGGCACCAACAGTCTTGGAGTTTACCAGGGTTTACCTGGTAGGTGACCCGACCAGCAAAGTGTTTGATGGTAAACTCTGGAAGCGGCATTTTTGGCTTCTGATACAGTGGGTTGTTGCCATGGTGATAGTGACACTTTTGGAGGAAAGTGTGATCTGTTGCCTGGTGGAAAATTACACACAAATAAAAAGTGACATAAAATGTGTCCAGGATCACATACATGTTTGTTTGAATGTAGTTTTTTAAGTGTGTTTCACCTGTGGGAAACAGCTCTGATCATCCAGAATCCTCAGTATCCCATGAGGCTTTGTGGCAATGAGGTCGATGCAGGGCTGGTTGTCATTGAACGGGATGTCCTGCCACGGGATCTGCTCCCTGCTGTACTCCTCCTGTGGTGTGGTCACATGACGCACCATGTCACATCCTCTATACTTCACCCAAGGTATTTGCCCTTGCTTTATAAACTGTCAATCTTCAGTTGGTGGTCTGACTGACCTGCTCCTCCCTGAAGACCACCCTGTTGAAGAAGAACTGCATGTACTCGTTTGCGTAATTGATGCAAAGCTGCTCAAAGCTGTTGAAGGTCAGATCCTGTCAGAACACACAGCAAGTGAGCACAAAAACATCCACACAAAATTTAGTTGTTCCTTAACTTTAAATCCGGGTCACCTCAAATCCATAGATGTCCAGGATGGAGATAGAGAGGGAGTGTTGGCGAGGATACACCTGGGCGTTGATCCGCTCTGTCAACCAGTGGAACAGCAGCGAGTACAGGATCTTGGCAACAGCATCTCTTCAGAAACCAGAAAATGTCGGAGGCAATGGTCATGTCACAGGAAGATGAGGAGACTACTGAGCATCAACACATCTAACTGTCAATCAGAAAGTGTTGTACTATGGACAATTGTGTACTCTCACCTGGCATCTACGGCACTTTCCACGGTCAGTGGAGTGTAAATCTTGTCCCTCATCGTCTCCTGGAGACAAAAACAACCAGGTTTAAACTTTAGTTTGGATCAAATCAGGAATTCCTGTATTAAAATGATGCAGAACTCTCTCTAAAGAATCTAAAATGTGGACAAACCTTCCCATAAAAGAACATTAGTCAAGCTTTAGTGAAGAAACCTCAGACAACAACACTGGTGTGAGTACTTCCTTTAACTCTGACCACGCGATCATCACATCTGTCACCTTTTGTCTACATGACAGCAGTCTGAGGGTAGTACGCTGTCTTAACTGTCACTGTGATGGACGGCATGTACATGAACCTCATTGTGTGTGTCTCAGAATAACAGATGGAGACACTGATATATTACAAAGCTGCCTGGGTGTCAACAAAAGTCTGAATACAACATCAATAGTTAAAAAAACAAACGAAGAAAACAAAGAATCAGAATTAAACAGGTTTCTTAGACAAGGTTAAAAATGTCCCATGCTGGCCCCTAAATAGTTTATTACTTACAGTGACTTTAAAAGTGATGGCTTTTTGCAGTCCCTCAGGAGAAATTTGCAGCAATTCCGCCACCACTCTGATTTCCTGCGCACTCACCACCGACGCCACCTCCTGGCCGTCAGCCTTTTTTGCAGCAGGGCAAACACATTTATTAGATTTTTTTTTTCATTCCTGTCCTGAATAATTGAATTAGAATGTTGTTTCTCTATTTGAGGTGATTGAGAAGAGATGTTACCTCGTGTTTCTGAAAGTAAACATTTCCAAGGTGCAAAACAGAAGAAAGAACTCTAAAAATTGACAGCTGGTCTTCAGGAGCAAAGTGAAGGATCTCCATGGCAGCACACAGTCGCAGATAGTCGTCTGCATCACTCTTCCCTCTTATCACACAGTCTCCTCCCTGTCAAAAAAGTGATAAAAGGGCATTTAAATATAAAATAAAATGAATACTGATGTTCATGATAGGCATATTTCTTTGACCTGGTTGAGGTAATAGTAGGTCTCAGCCTCTTGTAGGTAGAAAGCCTGCTTCTGCTGTGAGGGCAGACCTGCCAGCATCTCGTAGAAGATGTGATAGTTCCTCTCATCTTTGGCCTGAGACAGAAACACACATATATATTTCAGGCTTCAGATCACAGCAGAGCACAGTAAAGATCAACAAGTTTCATGTTGGTTGTTGTGTCTGCACCTGGAAGACAATACGAGACTTTTCCAACAGATACTGAGAGGTTATGGCACCGCTAATACGCCCACTGTAGAGACAGAAAGAGACAGACAACGAGAGAGACAACATTATTGGGGTTATGTGATCATGAATCATCAATAAAACACACAGTTGAATTATTCCATACTCACTCTTCCATAAAGACCTCTATGTATTTCCCAAAGCGACTGGAATTATCGTTCCGCACAGTTTTGGCATTTCCAAAAGATTCCAGCAGAGGAGCTGCTTCAAGGATCTAACAAGAATTCAACAACATTATGTTTAAAAACAAACAATTGTTGAAGGTAACAACGGCACAGACTGACCACATGATAACTACGTCATTTTACTAAAGCATGGCAAGAGTGCATACTATTCAAGAAACATTACAATAACTAAGTTTAGGGATGTCCAGTTTTATTGGTTGGCCAATATTATCGACCTGATATTGGCATGATTATGTAATTTTTTTATAGTTTCTTCTTTGATAGTAATATCCAATAACACAATGCCTGGAATTTGTCAAATTTGCTAGAATGTCCTGAGACATTTACTTAATTATTTGGGCAAACAACTGCATATAATATCAGATATACATAAATAGATTCAAAGCTAAGAGAACAAAAAAAGAACAAAAAAAACAATACAACAAACTGCAGTACCTCAATCTGCTCCAGGGGAGGCCGCCAATGGGGACAAAAAATAAATAGTCAGGAGTGCTAATAGATGGTCATAGATGTGCATGTGTGTGTGTGTATATACCTGTTGTGCAACATTATATTTATGATGCAGTGCTGCCAGGTAGCGCAGGACTAGTTTGGTCGCCTCAGTTTTCCCCGAACCGCTTTCCCCACTGAAACACATCAAGTGTGTTAGCATAAGTAGAACGACCACAGTCTACAAAGCCACTAATATACTGTAGTCTGTCCAATAAATGTGTAAATAACCAAGAAGGAGGAAAAATCACTGCTTCTTCACCGTCAGTTTGACACCGTGATGTGAGACCAGTTTAATTAAAGACATTAAGCACACAGGGCACTAATTCCACTTTTGCATTTATCCACCTGAAACGGAGTAACACTTAGACATCTGCAGACACGCAGAACCTGTGGCGCCACCAACTTAACACCAAGTACACCCAGAGAAAGATGAGAAAGACAGAAATAGACGGATAGAGAGAGATACTTGCACCTCGCGCACATTCAAGCATAAGGTTTCACCTGATTGGCTGCCTGGCTAAAAACCGAACAATTAATGGTCACTGTACACCAGGCCTCATTTAGCCATTAACACGCACTCGGTGACGCACACACACAACCACAAAGTCAGTTCACATGCACTTAGACTCTGAACCCCAGAACACACACACACAGACACACACACACACACAATTGAAACATAATCAGATCCTGGCAGAGACTTGCAGGGCTTTCCTTACAGGTGTCTCCTTCCAGCTATGGCTACAGTGATCCTCCTGTGTGCAGGAGCGTGCATGTGCATCTATGTGTTATAATATATAAATATAAATATAAAAATATATGGAATAAACATCTGCAGCCTGCATTTATTAATTCATTTCTCCAATTACTGAAGAATTAACTTCTACAAGAGTAGGATTTTTTGTATTATTTTTTGCTTTCCCAAAAGACAGGTTGTAACACAGAGGTCACCTTGGAGAACAAGACTAAGGACAAGTGACTGTCTAAAGTTTGCTGGCAAGAAAACCAGAGACGGACACTCATGAATTTACAAACACTAATCCATCTGTAGATGGAAACCAGACTAGCCAAGAAGCTGAATGGACATTTCGTACATCAGAGGAAATGGAGAAGAAAAGTCAACACCCCAGACAGAATGATGATCAGGTTCCCATGGTCAAGTATAATATTAACAAACACGGAAATATATATATTTGGTATACAAACATCTAAGCAACAACCATATGATCTCAACCGATATCAACAAAACACATCTTACCTGATTATTATGACCTGGTTTTGTTTGGCATCCATCATTGTGGAATAAGCAGCATTTGCTATAGCAAACAAATGCCTATGGGGAAAGAAACAATTTTATTTGAATAAGCCCTGCATGACAAAAACAGAAACCCTTTACACTTTATGAACCACGTGTTAGACATGACTTACGGAGGATTTTCACCCAGGGCACGTCCTTGATAAAGCTCCACCATTTCCGTCCCATAAATGTTGTACATCTTGTAGGGGTTCACCGACACCAGGATACTTCCTATGTATGTCTGAATAACAGGAAATAAAACCAGAGTCAAATGTGTCAAACCACACACCAAGTACAGAAGATACTGTAGATGGCAAACAGACATACATAAATAAGCTCCCGCTCAAACCTTTTCCTCATATTCAGAAGAACATTCCCTTCTTGCATCTCCCTGGACACAGCAATAAAAGGAGTCATTAACTAACACAGGTAAAGAATATCCTTATTAATAAGAACTCACTGTAGCTGAGTCATATCCTCCAGGCCATTCTCTTCTCTTTGCTCCGGTTTAGCCATGGTCGCCATGCTCCTGATGGAGTACATCTGAAATAGACCAAAAAATTCACATCTATTTTTGTGCCATGACCAATACAAATTATGTTTTTATCTCCCCTTTTATTTTGAAGGTTGGTGGAAGTTGTCTTTTATCTACACAGTACCATGATAGTATGTTTTAATCTAAACTATTTACATCGATGCAGCATCGGACAAAAATATACGTGCTACTCATCTTGTCTACTGTGGTTCAGCATGACACACATAACAGCATTTCGTATGTGTGGAATGGGGATGCATATACACCATAACTCGTAATTTTCACTATGGTGTGCTGACTTTGTTCTAATTATTATTAATTATTTGATTTAATCAGGGATTTACTTTTGCATTTTTTTTTTTTGCAAGGTCACCAAGGTAGTTAAAATAAGCAGTTCCATGCCTCTGGACACAGCACTCAAAACAAATTTCTTATAAACATAAGAAATGATTAAGTAGTACTCACATATGAAAAACTAGCATAAATAAAAATTGATTCACTTCATAAAACGATACCTTGTCAAACCATTGTCCTTGTGGTTCTCCCTCTCTGCTGAGATTGAAATTTCCTGGTTGCTGGCCCACTAATCCAGGTTCCATCCCAGTTCGGGGATCCAGTAGCTCTCCATCCCTGTACATGGACCACTTATTGAGGTTTTGTACTGTCCCATGAGGAAGCACCGTTTCTGCACCCCAAACATCTATGTTTTGCTGCAAATCAAGACCATTAGATCCCTGGGCCCAGTGCTGCTCAGGGCCAGATCCCTGGACTTGTGGTGATACTATTGCATATGAAGAGGGCAAGCGATAGGAGGCTTGTCGGAGCTGAGAGTTCAGTAGAGCACCTGAGAGATTGAGGGATCTTGGCTCTGGAGTCTTTGGGGCACCAAGACGTGTCATAATATTACCTTCAGGAAGACGGAGGTTAGGGTTCTTTGATAAAGCCTTTGACAAATCAAGTGTTTGTTTTTTAGATGCAGATTGGGGTTTTGCAGACAAAGTCCCATCTGGCAAACGATATGTAGCAGATCGTAGGTTCTGGTTGCGAAGTGCGTTGGATAGGGCAAGGGACTGTGGATCCTGGGTATCACTAGAACCAGGTCTTAATAAAGATGCATTGGGGAGTTTATAGGAAGCACCTTTGAGATTGGTGTTAAGCAAGGCACCAGAAAGAAGTGGACTTGATGGGTTAGGTGTAGAATTCTGTGGGTTATTACGTTGGAAGAAAGAGGATCCTTCTGGAAGCTTAAATTTTGTCATCTGCATGTTTGCATTCTTCAAGGCACCAGAAAGCCCTGGTGATGATGCTATACTTGCAGTATTCTGCGTCTCTCTAATCAAAGATCCATCTGGGAGCCGATAAGTAGCTTGCCGCAAACTAGGATTAAGTAAAGCAGAGGATAACATAGAGGGGGACAATGGTGTTGGAGCTGCTGGTTCTGTTCTGGTGACTAGTGCACCATTCGGTAGACGATAAGTGGCCTGCCGTAAGCCTGGGTTTTGTAGGGCATTAGAGAGCATCAAGGGTGACAGTGATCTAGTACTACCAAGAGCATCTCCAGTGTTAACAGCTGGACCTCGAGGTATGTTTAACGCACCACTAGGAAACCTGAACATAGATCCTTGTATTTGGGAAGTTCTTAAACCCCCAGAAAAGAGTGGGGAAGCAGCATTGATATTTTGATCTTCCGTTGTGATTGGAGAGGGCCCGGGTGATGTAAAGGATGAATTGGGCAGCTGTGAGTTTAGCATACCTGGAGACAACTGGGGAGAGGGGGGTACAAAGGATGCCTGTTGAGGTGAGAGGACTGGTGTATATAGGTTGGCATTACGTAGTAGAGGAGATGAATATGAGGCATTACGCAGGTGGGAGTTCTGCATTAGAGCATTCGACAAACCAAGAGTGGCCCGTGGATTCTGGTTTTGGCTTATCTGAATATCACTTAATATGTCGGCTTGCACTCCAGGTAACGGTGAAGCCCCTCGCTGTAAAATGGCTGTGTTGTTCATATCAGGCGCATAAGGGTTTTGAAGCATGTGTCCTGCATTAGGTAATAAGGGTGGTGGCTGAGGAAGGCTTTGAGGGAGAATTTCATGTTGTGGTTGAGGAGAAATTGCTCTTCGTGAAGGGGGTGTAGAGGGATAAAATGGTGCACCTACAACTTGAGGGTTTGGTAAAGCATTTGTGAGTAAAGGGGAGGGGCCTGGCTCTACCATCATATAGTCATACTGAATAAGATTCTGAGGTGGTAGATTGGGGAGCCCAGTTTGGTGTTGAAAAGGGGATTGTCTGGGATTTTGAGGACTCATCGCCCTGTGTGGCAATGGGGAAAGCTGAGGTGAGACTGGAGGCCCTAAGGGAGGTGCTCTAATTGACTGCCTGGACTGAATCGATGGCTGACTTCTAGGCATACGTACTAGTGGCTGGCCTCTCCCCACAGGTCGGCGGAAGCCCCCTGGAGAAGGACTTATTTGCTTAGAATCCCTTAAAGCTGTGGCACGGGAACCTGTTCTGGACAGCATTGGAGAGGGGGCAATAGATCTTGCATGGCCTATTGGAGATGCTGGGATGCTATGGATTGATGACCTGAAGGGGGATACATGCTGAGTGACAGGGGGCCCACGTCGACTACGTCTTAAGTAGGGATTGGCTGGGGAGGGTTTCACTGCTCCCATGGGCAAATGACTTCGACTACCTATACTATCTCTCTGCCTGCGAGTAGAAGGACGGGAAGGGAAGTGGGTACCTGTGATCCTTGAAGGAGAAGGTGGGTGATGTGGAGAGGGAGGGCGAAAAGCATGGTGGGGTGACTGAGAACGTTGTTGTAAGAGTGGGCTCCTTCTTTGTTGAGACAGTAGGGAAGGAGAGGGTGGGCGCCTCAGTTCTGATGATTGGTTTCTATCTTTGCGCATATGGGGTCTAGCTGATGGCAAACGCACTGCATCTGGAGGGGGTTGTTGTCTGAAAGAAAGTCTTGGAGAAGGTGGTGGACTAATTCGCCTCCTCATCGATGCCTGGGGAGAAGCTACAGGACTTGAATACGGGGACTGGTGTCTGGCAGTGGAGGGCTGTCTGGGCAACCTAGTTCCCTTTAATCCTCTTGCCAAGGGTGACTGTGTTCTCACTGACATTTCTGCCCTGCGCTGTGGCGGGGAAACAGGTGGACTTGGTGGCTGCTGCCTGTTAAGACGGGCTGGCCTTGAATCCAACATTGGGGACTTGTGAGAAAGTGTCTTCCTTGGTGTGCGAGGAGAGAGTTTGGGAACAGGTGGAAAGCTAGCCCGATTGGGTGTGTGTTGTTGTCGTGGGAAGTGGGGTGACTGAGGTGCCAGTGACCGTACTGATCCAGGTCTTAATGAGAACTGTGGAGAGTCATGTGGGCTCATTCTACGCACTGGTCTAGGTGAGGCCATAGGAGAATGCAATGGTGAAACCATGAAGGGAGACATGGTTGGCTGTCTTAGTGTGGCTACTGGTGTGGCCCCTTGATGTCCCATTTGGAAAGCTTTTGAATGTTGCTGCAAAAAGGAGTCATGACCTTGAAAAGGCATTTGTGACAGATTGGGCATTTGGGAAAAGTGATTATGGGGGACAGAAAAGGTAGCATGTGCTTGCTGAGGAATAGTAAAAAGATCCTGCTGAGCAAACATAGGTGCCATTGGTGCAGGGTTTACAGAAGGAAAAGTAACCTGGTCCTGCTGAGCAATCACAGGTGTCATTGGTGCAGGGTTTACAGAAGGAAGAATAACCTGGTCCTGCTGAGCAAAGAAAGGTGTCAGTTGCTGAGGGTTAACAGACGGAAGCAAAACCTGGTCCGGCTGAAGAAGGAAAGGTGTCTGTTGCTGAGGGTTAGGAGATGGAAGCATAACTTGTTCATGCTGAGCAAGGAAAGTCTGTTGTAGAGGGTTTACTGAAGGAATAGGTGATTGTTGGTTCATGACAGTGGGAATATCTGGCTGCGCAGGTAGATTTATGGGAAACTGTTGACCATATTGTGCATCCAATAATATTTCCTGATTGTTGATGGCAACAGCTGGATTTGAAGGGAAACCAGTTAAAGGAGGCAAAGGAGAATTTGGAGGAGGCGGTGGTAGGGTTTGTACATCTAGTCTCTGCTTTCCAAAGAGTCTCACCTGTGGTCTGGGTACCCGGAATTGTTCACCATTAAATGTGTCCATTCCAGGATAAGCAAACTGCTCTTGGCCAAATACCTGCCCTGACTGAAATGTATCAAGCCCAGGATCTATGTACATTGGTTGTTGTTGAAAGTTGTAGACAGGAGATGAGTTTGTGTATCCAATCATTGGATTTTGGTAGAAATCTGAAACCACATTGTAACCATCACTTATTGTGGCATATGGATTTGAAAGTCCATAGTTGTAACCCATGTCGTAATTTAAGTAATCACCATATAGTTCCGTTCCATACTGGTTATAGTCGTAATACAAATCAGTATTAGCACCATAGTAACCAAATGGCTCCATTTCATACAGCATTCCATCATCACCATAGTAATAGTTCAAACCTCCATCATCATAATAATCGCCATAGTCATCATAATATCCATAAGGGTTGTGGTAGTAATCCATGTCATCCTCATCGTAATACTGATCGTCATAGTAGAAGTTTCCCTCATCATCATAGTATCCATATGGGTCGTCCCACTCCTCATTATCATAGTAATACAAGTCATCCTCATAAGCATCATAGGGATTGTGGGGTCTTTGCGTCCAATCATCATAGTAATCCCCCTCGTATCCATACTCATCATTGTACTGATATCCGTCATCGTAATAGTGTGTTTGTCTCCCTCTGCTGTGTCTGTCAGCAAACGACAGTTGCCCATTGCCCCTCCTTCCAGCTCGAGCCCCAAGCCGCCCGTGACCCTTGGAGGACAAAAATCTCCCCGTCAACCAGTTTGTTGCAGCAGCAATCTTTCCCAACATCCGACTTTTGTTTTTCAATGTAACTGGTTTCTTTTTTCCAAACATGCCTTTGAACTTCCCTCCCAAACCTTTTGCTTCCGCTGCCATATTTCCCTTCGCTCCTATGTTGGATAGGTTTATTGTCTTTTTGTTTTTTGAAGTTTCTTCCTTTTCAGGTTCACCCTTTTTATTAAACATGCTGAAACCTGTGAGGGGTGGCTTTTTGTTACCCCCCAACCCAGAAAAAAGCTTACTCGCTCCTCCTAGAAGGGGTTTTCCACCAGCAGGGGGCTTCTTTTTCTTTGAGAGACGTAAGAAGAGTCGAGAAGTACTTTTAAGATTTGTTTTAGGTTTTGCTTTTGCTGGTTGCAGCTTAGAGGCCAGGTTGAAAGGGGAAGACTTTCCTGCAATACCTGAAAGGCCTTTAAGTTGAGACATAGCACCTGCACCTTTTTGTGCCTTTCCAATGTCCACAGTTCGTTTTTGTCCTTGGGCAGCCAATCCCATCATTGATTTGGAGGCACCTTTCATGTTGGCATCACTCATTGATTTTAGATTGAGGGCACCCATACCTGACTTCCCTTTATCTTTTCCTTTATCAGCCTTCGTACCTTTCACAGCAATGGCTTTGGATGCACCTTTCAAAGCTGCTTTTCCTTTTCCTTTATCCTTTGCAGGCATTTTTATTTCTTCTTCACTCTCTTCATCTTCCTGTGGTTCACTCATTACCTCCTCTTCTTCTTCCTCTGAAGCCTCTTCTGACTCACTGACAGGTTTTTTCCCCTTCTTGTCCTTTCCTTTCCCTTTCGCTGGTGGTTCTTCTGCTTTCTTCCCCCCTTTCTTGTCATCTTTTCCTCCTTTCTTGGGCTCCTCCTTGCCTTTTTTGGCAGCTGGTTTTGAATCTTTCTTAGCTGGCATGGTGTTTCCAAGATCAAATCATTCTTTGCCAAAAAGGAAAATTATTTGCTTCTTCTCTGTCTCAGAAAAAGTCACGAGCAGAATCCTTGTGAACAAATGCTTTTCAATCAAAGAGTCTAGGTAGTAGGGGTCATTAATTCCCATTGTTTTCCTTTTTTATCTCTGTAGACTCTTGTTTTAGATGGTGCACTGAGATACCAACCAACCACAGTCCTGATGATCTTCTAATGTAGTTGGAATCTCAGCCATTGCTGCTCGCTCACATTACAGTACGTCTTCAAGTCTTCAGTCATTGTCCTGAAATGAGTTGTTGTCTTGATGTGTAAAAAGTGTTACCGGTTGCTTCTTGTTTCCCTGTTCAGGCCTCAAAAGGTATCGCATCAACCATAGCTGGAAAACACTTGTAAAGTCCTGGTTTTGATCCTCTTTACAGGTCGGTAGTTAATGTCCAAAGGTCAGAGGACGAATAAAAGAACCTGCTGTCCCTGTGAGAGAATCTGTGTAGTCCTTTGTGTATCTCCCATTGTTAGTGCATGCTGTGAGTCAGGGAGTAAATCCTCATCTTGGCAGCTGTGCCAACTTTTGCAGGATGTGCCCCCACCAAGGAGAGCTGACGTACATGCATCCGTTTGAGTCCCGGCCTTTTGGGCTGTCCTCCTCTTTTCTCAGGATCAGTGTATGTGCGCCGCGTAGGTGGTGGTGTCATCCCAATTCCACGTCAGCTTGCCTTTATGACCTCCTGCAACCTTCTGCATCTCTCTCTGGTTACTGCAATTTCATCCATTCTTGTGCTCACCTCAAGTTGAAACCTTGAGGTATCCCTTAGCACATGTGTGGAGATACATGGGCATGCAGCAAATCAGCGTGCATGGATGTGCATCGGTGTGAGCACACCTCCAGTTATAGTTACAAACGGCACGTTAATGCGACAGCTATACTGCGTCAGAGTAACCTTATCTGCAGACTCGCTCCTGCATGAATAATACAGGTGGACTGAGCTGTTGCTAAACTGTGTCTGATCGGTGAAACACACACACACACACCTGCAGCAGTAATGTGGACCAAAGCCCGAGAATGACAGTGTCTAAATGGTCCACCATTTCATTTGCTGTTGAATACTCAGTGAAAGACTTAGGCTGGACCAAGAACAGGAGTGTGCAAAGTTTTTGACCGATTTTTTTAGAACTTGATGAATCCCTCAGGAATATTCTTCAGGAACTTATACATCTGCATTTAACCCATCCCTGTAGTGAGCACGGGGCAGCCGGCTGAACCTGGGAGCAGTGTGTGGGGATGATACCATGCTCAGGGCACTTCAGTGGTAACTTGGCGCTAAGAGGATTCGAACAGGGGTCCTTGTGGACCCAAGTCCATTTCCTTTACCACTAGGCCACCAACTGCCAAACAGTCCTGATTTAGGTTATACGCCACATTAGGTTCTAGGATATAACCCTGGGCTTGCATCATGAGCAGATAGTTGTGCCTTAGTGTGAACTTAGACTAAAGACATGATATTCATATAGGCTAAAATGCTGTTAGACTTTTAGATGCCATCTTTTGGGGAAATGCTGGCATTGCAGGGAAACGCCAAAAGCGGAATTACTGTATAAGCCAATAAAAGTTTGCCAGGCCAGATTAAAAAGCTAAATAGGCACATAAAGGCGCTAGTTAGTTAGGTCCTAGTTTGCCTATTCCTGGAGAAGATACCTGGATTTGTGGTTTGACTATTCAGTCATGCAGCTAAACAATTCTTCAATCTTCCTTTCCATTTCAGTCCAAAAAAAAGTCCAAGAAAAAACGCAATACCTGATACATCTTGTATGTTGATATAAAATATTTTTGTAATTTACAATAATAATAAACATATATAAGATTTTTTTTTCAGGTATTTGCGCACAAAATCGTGTAATACACCCGGTGTAACTATGCTTTTATATCCCCATCAAAGGTCATATTATTTCATATTCATAATTACTAAACCCCTTTTTTTCCATACTTATTTTGATTCAAAGACAGCGCCACGTGTGTTTAAGGTCTAAGTTGACATGTACGATGTAACCTTGATTTATTTTTTTGCGAAGGGTAACATAGTCACAGAACTGCTGATGTTACCACTACAGTGATACCTCGAAGTTAGCTCTTTGATAACGGGCTGATATTCCAGGAGGTCATCTCAATGGCAGATATGAATGTTTAATGACTGCCCTGTGTTCTGCTGACAGAGCATGGATAAAACATTCATCACCAGCGGCTCTAAATATATCCCAAAGGGTTAACTCCACCCAGGGGATGCTCTTTAACCAATATATGATACACATTAGCGAGAGTCAAAAGTTGAAAGATGAGTACCAAGGGTAGAAAAACTTTTTCAGATCAATGGACTCAAGACAGATCAAAGGTTAGAGAACAAGAGGACAGAGATGGAGAAATTCAAATGATCTTTAACACCTCGTCCTCTGTCTGACGTGGGGAATGGACAGGCCTAAAGTGGACCCCATGCTGGGATTTTGGAACTCCAAAGAGTTTTACATGGAGTTAAATGTAGTGATGCCAGGAAAGAGAAACGTGACACAGGAGTAATGAGGGAGAACGGCAGTTTAAGGCAAGGAGCCAATCAATGACAAGGTGCTTTCAGCAGACGTCCCCAGAGACAGAACTAATAAGGAAGATCACCTGCACGGAGTGGAGCCAACAGGCTCATTAGACGACTGTGGACACACACATGACCAGCTTAATGCATATGCAGTTACACACAGAGATACAGGTTGAACTCACAACAGAGTTTGCAAGAGGTTGGTGAAAGTAGCATTTACCCATGACTATCTAGATGCACTGGGGCGTAAACCCTCGTCTTGGCAGGATGTGCCCCCACCAAGGAGAGCTGACGTACATGCATCAGTTTGAGTCCTGGCCTTTTGGGCTGTCCTCCTCTTTTCTCAGGATAAGTGTGTACGTGCACGGCGTAGGTGGTGGTGTCATCCCACTTCCACGTCAGCTTGTCTTTTTGACCTCCTGCAACCTTCTGCATCTCTCTCTGGTTACTGCAATTTCATCCATTCTTGTGCTCACCTCAATTGAGACCAAAAGGTATCCTTTAGCCCATGTGTAGGAGTGAATGGACATGCAGTGTGAATGTGGATGTGCTTCGGCGTAACCACAACTGCAGTTATAGTTACAAACGCGACAGCTATACTGCATCAGAGTAACCTTATCTGTAGATTCCCTATATACTTTAATTAGATATTTGTAAATTTGTGTAAGAAAATACATTTAGGAAAGAATTATTCAAACCAGTTTTGGTCATTTTATTGCCAATTTGTATTGCCAAACTTTTGGCCAATCTTAATTAAGATTTTACTCTTTGTTTCAAAATAGCCTTTTTAGGCTAAAAAATATTTATTTCAACATAAACTCAAAATATTTTGAGTTTCATTAGAACTAAAAGCTCAGTATATCACAGGGTAAGACGAGAATGCTGATGAAAAGGATGGTGGACCAGAAAATTCAACTTCACCACCAGATGGTGCTAGATCCTGCACACTGAAGCGAAATTAAACGAAAGGATGCTGTTAGGCAAATGGGTGTATTTAAGGCTGAACGTTAAAATGACAGCAGCACGAGTTTATTAATAAAAGATTAAATAAAGACTAATATTTGCATTTCACTACAGAGACAGATTATCAGAACCATTGTCTCAAGGGGTTTTCCAAACACGTGGTGCATTTACGAACTGTTTCTTAACTTTTTATTTGCACATTTGCATTAGATAATCTACTACAGGCTGCAGTAGCCCTCACGGCCACAGAGGGTGAGACAGGGCGGTGATGAAGAGCTGCTGACTCAGGTTTCATATAAGCCTATAATCCCCATTCATGTATAAAGCAACACTGTCTGGATTATTATCGACTTCGACAATAGAAAAACATGAGAAGACGGGTACACACATGCACGTCTGTCCCAGCTGGACGACAGGGACATCACAGAGGGTGTGACAGGAAAACATGATGTACAAAAAAATCAAGACTTTGAAAAGATAGTTCTTATTTTTCTTTTCCTAATCCTTTAGATTACATTGCTCAACAATGTAACATTTAAGATTATTGAGACTGCCATGACAGCCATTAGATAAGAATATTTCTATAAATGTATGTATAATTTAATTTTTTATCTGTTTATTTTAAAATTATATTTGTGAAGTTATTTAGGTAATTAATTATAAAAAGCTTACCTTGTGTATTCTTAATACAAAAAAAGGAAGAAAATTCCCAAAAATGTTAAAATGTCCATGTCTCTCTTTGAATCTGTGAAGCTGCTCTGATTCCCCCTAACCTGTAGGACCCTGGCTGGGGTTTTTATCGCTCTAAAACACCGCCCAACAAGCCGTCTATCTCTCTCCCTGACAGACATGCACCAACAAACACTTTGAAACACATCATTCACTTTACTTTCTCTTAATAACATGAACCAGCTGAACATACAAAGGATCCATTGATGGTAAACACACAGTGTTCTGCACCAGTGAGAATTAATGATAATCTGTTCGTCATCTTCTGCACAGACTGGACTCCAAACAGAGGTGGATCTCCTCGGACTTTAACACCATCACTGCACTGATTGGGTTTCAACGTAAACAGGCAGCACATACATGTGCTGTGTACCCTGTCCATCTCCACCAGTGGACAAATGGGTGAGTCCATTGTCCATCAGGGCCAGGACACACTCACAAACACACATACAGCACGCTATCAACGTCTCACACCAGTGTTCTGTGTGTTCTTATCAGCACAGACACACACAACGGACACAAAAGGCTATTATGTTCTCTCCTCTCACACACACATCACACACAAACCTGCAAGCACCGCATAGCTGTCATTGTCAAGGAAAAAAATTTAATTACAAATTTAACTTATTTTATATTTTCCCAATATTTAATAAACATACCTGGGGAGTGTCCTAAAGACACAGAAATGTTAATGTTGAGTTCTGGTTTTTGAATACAGCAGAAATAAAAAATAAATATACTCCCCCAAATTGTCTTAATTAAAAATATGAACAAAATAAAAGGTTACAGTTGTCGATACGGTTTATTTCTATTTATTTCTTTAATTTAAATGGACTTTTTAACTTCGATTCGAGTAAAATTCCGTCACAAACAAGGGGTTTTTAGCTGCAGTATTATCAAAAATTGCTATCAATTGACGTTACCTACTGACGTCATCGTGGTGACTTCCTGCAATTACCAGACTGCGGCAGTAGAGGGCAGAAAAGACCAAGTAATCAGATTAACTAGCTTAATTGGTTTAAAAAATAAATATATAATGTGGCTACCGTTATCCTAGTGAAAATACAGTGCTTTTTACGGCTGTTTTATTTGTGTTTTTTCTTTAAATAAATAATCATCTAATGCAGATAGTTTGTGTGTAATTTGCCTATCATTTCTCTAGAATATGCCCTTTAGATATTTCCTCTGAACAGAATTGCCTCTGGTGTTTAAAACTAGTTCTTAGAGAAATCACCGAAATATTTATATTGTATTTATATCTATCCTATTTAAGTAGAAATTACACTAAATTTGGAAAAAAAATGTACTAAACAATTAGCTAGAGATTTTGTTGATACCGATAGCGAATGAGCTAAACTTTTAGACGATTTCGACGGTTATGTTCGAAAAAACGTATATTTAGAAGAGGTTAGAACTATAAAAATATATTATAAGGACGTAACAGTGCATGTAGAACGTATTTATTACTTTTCAGGAATCTCTAAGCAGTTAAACAGCAACAAACCAGATGACAACACCAAACAATCGCAGAGTGAAAAGCTAATGCTAAATAGCAGCCAAACGGCCCCGCCATATGGAGCCAAGTGGCATCAAGTGTCATTCCCGCTCCACAGAACCGTACACACCGAGCCAACCGTACCTGTGTCCCCTCTTAGTCCACAGAGTCAGACTTGCTCCATATCTGTCCTTCAGGTTATTCCAAATCGCTCCATCCTCAACACCCGCTGAAGAGACATGTTTAAGGCATCTCCAGGTCCAGGCTAAAGACTCTTCTTCCTAACTCTCCCTCTTTAACTCCCCCACTCTCAGGTGCAGCCTCACTCTCTTCCCCCTCTCTCCAAGACCAAAGAGATGCTCGTGAATATTTAATGGTTCTATTGTGCTTGTCTGGGTGCTGGTGAATGGGGACTATTGGCTGGAAGTCCATACCATCTGAAAGTAAAGTGGTCAGTCTGAGGACGCTGAGTAACAACGTGGATGATTTAGCAACACCTAGTGGTGGTTTAACATCATCATGTATTAATAGTTTGTCTTCTGTTGGAAGACAAACTAACACGTGACCTTGTGATAGAAGAGAGTCAGCTAAGGTGAAGGGAAAGGTTGGCAGGACAGTTGTGAGACCAGCCATGATGGATGGATTAGAGACACAAGGAATAGGTAGAAGACAAGAGACAGAGCTGGAGGTGGAGGAGTTAAAGATGCTGAGGTTAGGGTTAGGAGAGACAAGGATGGACAGGAGATTAGAGGGACAACACAGACAGGAAGGTTTGGAGATAAAGCTAGAGAAGACAGATTGAGATGGTTTGGACATGTCCAGAGGAGGGACAGTGGGTACATTGGCAGAAGAATGATCCTAGAGATGGAGCTACCAGGTTGGAGACAAAGAGGAGATTGATGGATGCAGTGAGGGAGGACATGGAGGTAGTTGGAGTAAAGAGTTGGGGATACAGAGGACAGGGTGAAATGGAATTTGTTGACTCGCTTTGGCAACCCCTGTAAAAGACGGACAAGTCGAAAGGCAAATAAGACTGATGCGCTAAATAATTTTTCCCCCAATTGTCCAAATAATATCCGATTCCGATAACATTCAGGACAGTAATGGGCTTCTCAAAGCCCATTATTACCAATATTACATAATTAATAAAAACCAAGAATGAAAACAATCTTACAGCGACTTCATTGTTAGTATTTTATTATTCCCCTCTTCCTCCTTTTTTTTTCTGGGTCCATGATCTGTATTCTTTTTTCTTTACAGATAAAATCAATCCGTTTCTGAGCCACCGACTTAAACCAAACTGTTTTCTTATCATAAAACAGTTGAATTAACATTTACAAAACAATAAAGGAGGTGTCGTGTATCTACTGTACAGTTTAAACCCATCCTGCTCAGTCTCTGCTCTTTGTCCAGTCTGACGTTGTTTTTGTTTATTTCTTAACTATCTGGATGACGTCCTCATGCTCCATGATGTGTGTGAGACCCACCCTCTGTGGGCTGTACTTAGTGCTGGTTCCCTGGGAGACGCAAGAAAAGAAGACATTAGGGAAGGACACAAGGACAATGTGATTGAGGAATCAAGTTTCTTATCATTAAATATGGAAAATGCCAGATGTATTTGATCAACTTTTTACAGTCAAATTCTCCTTCACCACATTCTTTTTATTTACAGGAAAGAAAAAATGTCAAAATAAAGCTCCAACTTACCCAAACAAGGGCATACTTGAACTGACTGGCTAAGGTTCTGTGGATCCGATGACACTAAGAAGTAAAAAGAATAATAAAAAAAAAAGATTAATTAATTTAATACTAATAATACATACATTTGATCATTTTTTTGGTTTATTTTTCATTACGCACCACATGTTCAACGCTTGCTCCTCTTCTCATAATGATGGCGTCATTAAAATCCGGACGCTCTAAATAAAAACAGAATAATCTATTAAAAAATTATAACAAAAAAATGAGAAAATGAAACAATACAAAGGTGTGCTTTTATTTTTACCTCCTCTTTTCTTTGTATAAATGCAAATCAAAGACAGATAATCCCAGAGCGTCTCCAAGAGGTAATCCAGGTTCAGCTTCATCCCACAACTGGATGTTTATCAAGAAAAAAAAAACACTTCACTCACACTTCCCAACTAAAAGTCGTGGACAGAAAGGAGATTTTTTTTTTTTTGCAAACCTGATGACAACACTGTGAGGTCTTCGAGCCAGACGGTCCACTTCTTCAATGGAGATTTGATCCACCTTATTGTAAACCTGCAAAATAACACATGGTTTCAGATAAAGACGACACCTCACTCAGAGACACCTCAACATCAACATTACTTGTGTTCAAACCTACATATAAACAAGGCATGTACACTCTGTTCCCCACGATGACGTCAATGAAGTCATCGGGGGAGCAGTCTTCTCTGAAGAGGACTTCAGCATTAAAGATTTCTGAAGAGAAGTTAAAGAAATCCAACGGATAATTCAAAAGAGATACAAAACAAAATAAATAATTTAAAAAAATTATTTGTGTCTGCAGCGCCTTCTACAGGCTGAAGGATACTGTACTCGTGAAGGATGAGCTGAACCAGTTTCTCCGAGCACTGGGTGAGAGGGACTGTGGAGTTGTAGGAGAGACCACCACCTTTCTTCGGCTGCAGAAAGGCATTATCTTTTTTAAAATTTATTCATTAAATATGACAGGATACTTCCGCTAAATATAATTTTCTAAGTTTTTATTGTTTGTCTTCTTGGCATTTAATGTAAGAGAAATAAAACCAAGACAGTACCTTGAAATATATATTTGGTTTCTTCCTGTTGAGTCTGATTCCTACCGATTCCAACTCTTTTTCCAGAAGTGATCTAAACAGAGTGAAAAGGGGAAAAAAAATAAAAATCAACACCCATAAGTATAATTATTCAAACTGCACACAAACAGAAACCCTCACACACCTTTGCACGTCTCCTTTAGTGGCGTCCAACATCATGACCACAACATCTGCCGTCCTGGCCACGGCAATGACCTGCCGTCCTCTACCCTTTCCTGAATGATAAGCCAAACATCAGTATAGTATCTGAAGTGCAAGTTTTTCCAAGTAAATTATTTTGAACATGCATAAATATACAGAAATGTGGCAGGAAAATAATAATAAATCTGTGATTTCTTCACTGCTCTTACCTTGGGCTGCACCTTCAATGATTCCTGGAAGATCGAGTAGCTGAATGTTGGCCCCTTTGTACTGATGATAAAAACAAGGGAAATAATGGTAGTTAATAAAGATATTATTGAAAATCTGTTTAATGTAACAGTTAAAATTATGAAGGAGAAACAGGACAATACATACATAAGCCTCTAACAGGATTATTTTGTTATATAGTGTATATATATTAATAAAAACATTGATAAAACAATGTTCAACAAAAGATACTGATGAAGATGGATGGGAGTTGAAGTGAAATGTTTTCTAAAAGCTTCATTTCAGCCTCTCAACAAAACAAACATTTTGTCTGGGTAGCAATCTAAGTGTTAACAGTTAAAGTTGACTGATGTTCACCTCAATGACTCCAGGGATACAGGTGAGAGTAGTGAACTCATACGAAGCAGCTTCACTGGCTGTTGATGTCATCAAACTAAGGAAGGTGGACTGTAGAACAACAAAACAACACGTCAAGGAGAAGGACTGCACAGAACAGTGAGAAATTTCCTTTTTTTTCCCCCTATGTCAACATACCTTACCCACGGAGGGAAAACCGATGAGGGCAACCCGGGCATCTCCTGATTTCATAACATCGAAGCCCTCCCCTTTGGCCCCCGCTGACTTGGAGGGCTCCAAGAGCTGGGATCTGTACTTGGCTAACTTGGCTTTGAGCAGACCCAGATGGTACTCTGTGGCTGCAGGAACAGAATGACATGAAAACTGTGACGTAAACAAACAAATATGGCCGCCAGAGATGAACTTTATTTAGACCAGGGTTCAACGACATACTGCCCAGGGGCAACTGTTCTACCCTAGTTGCCTGTGGGGTCTGTTCCGAAAACAAAAACAGTCATATTTCAAAATGGCACTAAATAAGACAGTCATCGTAGGTACAACACTTTCTTCTTCTTCCAATGTGTCCCCTTTTCAGGGGTTGCCAAAGCAAATCAACGTTTTCCTTCTAGCAGTGTTCTCTCCATCTTCTACTCTGCCTCCAACTACCCCCTCACTGCATCCATAAATGTCCTTTTTGGCTTTCCTTTGTCTCCTACTATGTACAGCGCTTATAGTGGTTAAAGAGATCCTTTGTCATGACAGAAAGACACCCGAAATGCTTGCATACATGTTGCATCAAGTTTCAGCCCGGCTGTAGCCCACCGTTAGCCTGGGGACAGTTCTCAGATCTCTCACCTTTGTTTTTCTGTGTCCGAGAGATTTCTCTCTCTATTTCCGCGATTTTTTCCAGGATCCCCATCGCGGCGGTTCAGGTGCTGCTACAGCTGCTCTGAGAGCGAAAAGGAACAGAAACACAAACGTGTCATTCCACAGTTGTTAGCCTACGGGCTAACAGTGCTGCTAAATAGTTAAAAAACCGCGGCCGCAGCAATAACCGGGCAACAACAACGTTATGTTAGTGATTAACGATCAAATGGGTCCAATGTCACGATGTTCAGGTTTTGTTATGTGTCAGAAACTCACACTTTAACAGTGCTTTCTCTCCGCGGCATGCACTCACAACCCTCATCACCAACCGGAACAGGATCCGTGCCTTTGAATGGTCCGGGTGGAAACAAGAACACGCGCTCCGTCTACACTTCTATCCCAGCTTTTCTGACGCGCTGCATCGCCGGTCCCCACGGAAGCGAAGCGGTTTAACCGGGAAATATATACTTCTTGAACATATGGAAAATATTTCGGAGCGGAGCAGTCGTTTATGTGTTTTGTTTTCGGATAAGTTTGTAGTTATTTAACGCGCAGTGACTTGACAGCAAACATGGCGGCGCCCTCAGGACCGAGAGGAACGTCAGGTTCAAGTCCACCCGGGTTTGAAGGTTTTCCGTTTCCAGTCAGTGACAAGCCCCCGGGGGAACCCTCTGGTAAGGAGCAGGATCAGGAACATGTCGGTGGAGTGAAGAAGAAACCATGCAGAGCCTGTACGGACTTTAAATCGTGGATGAAACTCCAGAAGAAACAGACGACAGCTGCTACACAGGTAACTGGAGGGCACTGATGCTCAACACGGGTCTTTTTCAATGACAGTATTTCAGATAACGGACGATAAAAACATTCAACTCCATTTCATTCTTCAGAACGTCCAGTCTACAGAGTCAGAGCCACGAGAAGACCCTCAGTGTCCACTGGACAGAGAAGAACTGGGACGCAACACCTGGTCCTTCCTCCACACCATGGCAGCATATTATCCTGAAAAACCAACGTCCATCCAGCAGCAGGAGATGGGAAGCTTCATCAACCTCTTCTCCAAATTCTTCCCTTGTGATGAATGTGCTGAAGATCTCAGAGGACGGTCAGTCACAGACAGTCAACTGACTGGTAGTTTTTACATAATAATAACAATAATTATATTAAAATAATAACAATATAGTAATAGAATGGACGGCAAGCAAACCTAAGTTTTTTTTAGAAGCAAAAAGAGTGCGGGTGCTGTTGTTTTGAAGTATTTTCCTACCCATAATATCTTCATACCCTCTGTTTTAAAGGCTGTAGCATATTTTTATAGGTAAAGTGTTTGAGGTTGAATTAGTCTGAGTTGACTACTTCCTCTAACTTCAGTCATGTGACATCAGCAACCAGAGCAAAACCTAGTTATTGTTACAGGGAAAACAATGAAGTTTTCATGTGACATTTATTCCCCTCTCCTCAGATTAAAAAACAATCAGCCCGACACCAGCAGCCGCCACAGTCTCTCTCAGTGGTTTTGCCGTCTCCATAACGACGTCAACCTCAGATTGGGGAAGCCAGAGTTCGACTGTTCCCGTGTAGACGAGCGGTGGAGAGACGGGTGGAAAGATGGTTCCTGTGATTGACGGATGGATGGTTTCCTGAAGATGAAAGACTGAGTCGTGGAGTTCTTACCATCAGTGGTGAGAGAAGAGAGTGACACTCAGAGGAGACAAGCTCTAAAATGATGCTGTGTTACTGAGGAACCGTAACAAGATGCAGGAGCAGAATCACCTGCATCACTACTCAACCATGTGTTAATTACTGTGCTGTGACGAGTCTAATACTAGTTTGATCAATACCTATGGTTATACGTTTATTGTCCGTCCTTTATCTGTTGTTTTTTAAAAAGATCTTTTCTTTTTCTGTCATCGCAATATAAAATATATATTTGTATTGTGTGAGATGTTGGCCCGTGCTGAAGGAAAGATGGTAAAATAAAATAAATGCACAAATATGATTATTTTCACTGTGTGTTTAAGGGCATTTACATTGGTGTATTTAGAGGACACATTTTGTCCAGAGCTTCCTCTGGGAATCCAGCCCAGGACTTTCTGCTTTGTGTTTTCAGTGCATGCTAACCTCGACATTAGGAAACCACACAAGAATTCAAATTTAAGATATTGTCTATATGTTTAAGTTAGAGGGGCCTGTTATTATTTATATTGTCCAAACTATGAATAATTTCAGAGTCAAACGATACCAATACCCTGTGATACATAGTTATTTACCTGTACAAACTGTACAGGTATGAAATTAATACATTAAGCTGAAGTGCTGCCATCTAGTGACTTTCATTTTAATAGACAAGCAATTACCCCTCAAAACTAAGCTAGGGCATATGTCGTTTCCAGCATCACATCAATGGGTTTTTGCTTTCATCATCACAGATATGACATGCTAACACTGGACCGATAATATACAGGCAGCGGTGGCTTTGAGGTTAAAGAAGGAAGGAAAGAAATGAAAGTAAAGGAAAGAAATTGTGATTATCACCACATCGAGTGAGCAGTGAGTGGGGACAATGCCTTGGTCAGTGGACCTCTGTGGTAACTTGGCGGATTTGGACCTGGAACCCTCAAGAACCCAGTCCAGTTCCTTAACCACTAGTCCACCAGTGCCTCAAGTGGACAACACTTAGTTACTAAAGTGAAGCTGTAATATTCATAGACACTTTCTTTGGCCTCACAAGGTTAACAATCACACATTCTCCTCCTTCCTCTTTCTCTCTTCCTCCCAACCTCGCTGCCGTGACCGCGCGTCCCCGGGAGCGCGCAGAGACGGCTCGGTTTCCTCCAGCAGCAGCAGCAGCAGCAGAGGAGGAGCGCATCATCCTGCCGAGGAGCCGGGAGCAGAGAGCGGAGCGCACACACAGGGAGAAGGGAGAGAGAAGATGGACGGAGTGGGATCGTTCGGAGCGGGCCGAACCGGCTCCACTGTCGACCCGATCACCTTCGTCAAACAGCCGCAGACCATACTGAGATTGCTGTCCTGGGTGAGCGCTGCTTTTCACGGTACTGATGTGTGTGACGAGGAGGAGGTGCGGGAGGAGGTGCAGGGGAGATGCGTGTTGTTGCGGCGCCTGACTCGTGACGTGTTCTCACCATAATAACGAACGCGCCAGGAATTTAGTGATTGTTGTTGATCGATGAGGAAATATTATCAGACAAAATGATAATAAACAGGGCGTTTATTACGTGTATTACGGTAGAAATCGAAGGTACAGGGTGTAACCCTACAGGCCTTTACGGTACATGACACCGTGACCATCAGATGTTGACACCGTCCGTTGATGTCCGCACTGTGGTTTCATCTCAACGGTCAGTTATTTATTATCACTGTGATTTGACCAGATGAACTGAACTACAAAGATGAAGATTCACATCATCATCATCCTCTCTGCTCACGTCACGATACTGGTCACGTGTCGTCAACCTTTATTTTCCCGGTCATTACTCCAGTAATGGTTCGGACTCTGATGTCTATAACGTCGGTGACATTTTCCCCCTGTCAATTTTTTTCCCCTTGGTTTTCTCCCACGTCGTCGTCGTCCGTCATCTCACCTGTGATTGGTCCGAAGACACGTTTACGCACGAGGGCCGTGGGGCCGCGTCGTGTCCCCGACGTTGACGTAACGCGTCACCTCTGTGTGACACAGGAAGGTCCCGACGGTAGTAAAAGGCAGAGGAGAGCTTCGGCCTGAAGGTGAAAAAGGACCGTAACGTTGTTTGTCTTATGTAACAGTCGTTGGGTTAATGAACAACCAGGTGGACCGAGGGTCCGAGTCTGGTCCGGGCCGCAATTGGAGACCGGAAGTCGGTTAAATAGTTTATAAGTTACTCAAAACATGGCTGTGAATTATAGACTTATGTTTCTCTCTCCTCTGTGTCTTCTACTCTGACTCCAACTACCTCCATGTCCTCCCTCACTGCATCCATCAATCTCCTCTTTGTCTCCTACCTGGTGGCTCCATCTCTAGGATCATTCAAGTCTACCATGTCTCCACATGTCCAAACCATCTCAATCTGTCTTCTCTAGCCTTTTCTCCAAACCTTCCTGTCTGTGTTGTCCCTCTAATCACCTCATTACTGATCCTGTCCATCCTTGTCTCTCCTAAAGAGACCACAGCATCTTTAACTCCTCCACCTGCAGCTCTGTCTTCTGTCTTCAACCTATTGCTAATGTCTCCAATCAATCCATCATGGCTTGTCTCACCACCATCCTGTAAACCTTTCCCTCCACCTGCGACCCTCTGATAACGGGTCTCTGACGCACGTTTTGGGTCACAACCCACCAGTTGAGAATCACTGGCCTGTAGTACACCAAGTATGCACTGTATCAGCCAATAGTACACTGTGTACAAACTAGTCTAGTTGAAGGCGAGGAAGATTTTAAAGTTTTTAGAGCAAAAAATTTTGCACGTATTGTGAAGATTACATGAGGGAGTAGGAAAATACTGTAGTACTTGAGCTGATATTATAGTATTTTTCCCTCCAAGCTGCTGCAGACGCATCTCCAGCATGAGTTTGCAGATCCGTTAAAAGCAGCCTTTGTGTCCGACCACATTATTCCCACACATGTGATCAGTCTAAAATGTGGACCTGACATTATCCCATTGTGTGCACCTCTGCTATCATATGACCCAAACCCCCGAGTGTGAGTCTGTTCCTGTGTCACATGGTCTGTTCTGCCGTGGAGTGTTGGTCAGCTGACCAGTGTCTGAACAGAGGGAGGCAGAGACATGAGCCGAGGGAACGAGTTGCAAAAAGGAAAATAAATAAATGTTCGTCTGAATGTGGTTGCTGTACAGCAGCGGAGTCTGCGGACGCTTTTATCAGACCGCCTCAGGGCGGTTTGATTCTCTGATGGGAAGTCAGGCGTCCTCCTCGTCGCTGGTCAATCACAGAGGAGGAGGTGAAATTAGGTTAATGCTCGTGGTCGGAGGACGTACGGAGAAACCAGACCATTGTTGCAAATCTGGTGTGGAGAATTTTCTACCCAGGAATAACCCTTAAGAAATATTTAACAGTTTCAACAGATTATTTTAAACTAGATTATTATTAAATTATGTGGTGGGTCATCTTTGACCTCACATTTATCCAGATGTTTCTTTTGTTTCACAGTCCAGTCATATGACCGTCACATGCCACAAATTCTTTTGCTTTTTTGGCCTTTTTTTTAACCATCCAGAATATTGTCATTTAGCGCACGGTAGTAGGTCAACTACAGTTGTTGATTAACATCCATTCACAGCTGTCCAATGATTATTCAGCTGAAAAGTGGTCACCTTTGACAGATTTACTTTTTGTACATTTTGGGAAAAGTTTTACTTTAATTCAAAACATTTATTCGTCACCAGGGGGCAGTAGTGAGCAAAGTTTCTTTGTGGTTCTACTGTTGTATCACAACAATCAGTGTTCGGAAGTTACTTATGGCTTTACTAGTTACTGCTCTGAAAAAGTAACTAGTTACGTTACTAGTTACTAAATTATAGAAGTAACTAATAACCAGTTACGCATGGGTTCAGTTAGTGTGCACGGCCGTCTTTCACTCATGACTGACAGGCAGCGTACAGGCTCCGCCTCCACACAGTCCTCTCTCCGTGGCCAGGAGAAACCGTCCATTTGGACCACAGATAGTAACGAATAACGAGACCCTTTACACCACAGCAACAAAACGCCGTTACTGAATGAGAAAAGTAACACGTTACGTTATTAGTTACCGAGGAAAGTAGTTTCGTTACGTAATGCTGTTGTTACATTGTAGCCAACATTGACTATAATTTAAAAATTATTTCCTCTGTGAGAAACACGACAGCAGTCGGACACAGCGACTTACCTTTTCGATGTGACTTCATTCTTTTGGCTCTTCTTCTCGTCCATCCATAGATATTTTCCCTGGTGGTCTTCGCCTCCATCATCAACGAGGGCTACGTCAACTTGGGCAGCGAGCGACTCCACTGCGTCTTCAACAAGAACGCCGATGCCTGCAACTACGGCGTCTTCGTGGGCCTGGTTGGACTCCTTGCCTGCTCCTTCTTCTTCCTCCTGGACTACAAGTTCGCCTCCATCAGCTCGGTCAAAGACAGGAAGAAGGCTGTGATGCTCGAGATCGGCTTCTCTGGTGAGGAGAAACATCTCGGATCAGACACATTTATAGTATATTTTAACATTTCTTTTTATTTTGACATGGTTCCACTCTGTCGTTGGCAGGTTTTTGGGCCTTCCTGTACTTCGTGAGCTTCTGTTTCCTGGCCAATCAGTGGTCTCGGACCACGGCTGATGAGCTGCCACTCAACCAGGGGGCAGACGCAGCACGGGCAGCCATAGCCTTTTCCTTCTTCTCCATAATCACCTGGGTAAGAAGGTGGAAACACGGAGAAAGACATGATGTTAGATTAAGGTTTTTAAAATAGCTGAAGGCTGAAGTATGTATGTACTGACATAACTTTTTAAACCGGTCTGGTAGCAGAAAATTATAGGCTGTGTGCAACTTGAGAAATCCTTGTTGTGTGCATGCACAGTAAATTTGGGTAGGAAGATTTTATAGGTAGGAAAATATTTCAGAATACCAGAAATTTCATTTTATTAAGGGGTATTTATCTGCCACTACTTAATGACCGGTTCGTGAAGGTTAGGGAACACTGGTCTAAAACCATGGGTTCTCAAAGTAGGGGGCACAGAGGTATAGCTGAGCCAAAAAGCAGGGCAATATATATATATATACATATATATATATATATTTTTTTTTATTTATTTATCTTGGAATCTTGACACAATAGCTTAACTGCAGGCCTTGAATGTTGTTTTTAATAAGACTTTGTGCTATTGTTAATTTACAGGAATTCATTTCTAGTATTGACAAAACCTCTTCATTCCCCCCTCTCCGTCTCCGTCTCCGCAGGCTGGTCTAACAGTGCGTGCCGTCCAGAAGTATTTGCTGGGCACAGACATGAGCCTTTTCACCACAGAGCACATGGATGGCGGCGCACCCACCCAGCCATACCCCTCCAACTCACCAGGGGGCGGCAACCCCGAGACCACAGAGGCCTACCAGAGCCCACCGTTCACCGAGAACAACACAGCGCCAACATACCAGGTTCCTATTTACTGAAGAGGGACCTGACGGTGGAAAAGGGGCGAGAGTTAAGTTAAAGAAACGTTCTTTGTGTGATGTCCTACGTGCGGTCGTTTCCTTTGTAGATCTGAGCTGAGCGGTTTTCAATAACTGATATAAAAAACATAGAAAAGAAATGGAGGCTCTCCTTCTTTGTTCCCTCCTCTCGTTCCAATCTCCTCCTCAACATTCCAGCTGTGTCAGCACCTTTAGGCCTGTGGCTTGGTGGAACACTGTTACTCCAGCTGTCCTGAGAAGACAGAGGATGAAGACACTTAAGACCTTCATCCAACTCTGTTCTCCTAAGTGAAATAGAAGCAGTCATTTCTCCCAGCCTGGTCCTTCCCCCTCCTGCGTTTTCTCTTTTCTTTCCTCCGCTCTAGTGAAAAGTCATCAAGTAGAATTGAATCTGCATGTTCCCAAACTTAGAGATTGACAAAGTGCCATACAGCACTGTGTACTTCAGACAGTGACGCAACTTAGTTTAGATTTTCACAAACTCGTGTGTGTATAAATATATATCTATATATCTATATATTAACATAGATATATATATATATATATATATATATAATGGCGACAATGTTTTGTGACCAAGTGCAATATTCGTCTGTCGGTTCTGTATGTGCTGTGGTTCAGTGAGGAGAGTCTCCATCAGGCACTGTCTCAAATGACTGACAGATCTCAGGCTAATGGAATTAGTATTTCTTCCCGAAAACACAAAGGATAATTTTGGACAAAAAGTACAAATTACTATTTTCCATTACTTTTGTTGCCTGAGATTTAATAGCAGATGTCAAACTAAAATTCACAAATACTGAGGGGCCAACTCTAGTACACATTTGATATGATCTCACGGGCCAAATCTTGTTACACTGTGGGCCAAATGTGGTCCCTGAGCCTGAGTTTGACTTATGTGTTCTAAGCTAACCATATTATTGACTGAATGGAACGTCTCCATCTTTAACTGCATGGGGGGACAAAAATCTAATTTATCTTTTGTAGAAATGCCTGAAAGTGTACGCCAAAGCTTTAATTTTACATTTTGTCTAAACTAAATCATTAATTTGACACTAAATATCCATCATTGTGTCATTGAGAACGTCCGAATAACCGCCAATAACTGTCACGTGATCTGAGCCAGTGCCATATGTTGATTGTCATGTGTATATTATGGGATGCGAGAGCTGAGACGTTGATTAAGAAGCTGCCAAACTGCCCTTCTGTTATTTCAGTCGTCTTCTGATTAACACGTTACTGCTACGGTGTTAATATCAGTGGGTAATCACAAAGCACTAGGGTGGAGGGTTCAGGGGGCGACAGGTCCGGGGCTGGGGTGGGTGGTGCAACAGATCAGGGACCGGGGGTGGGGTGGGACAGGTCCGGGACTGTGGGGATTCAGTTCAGTCTTAAGGAAAATAAGAAAGAACCAAAACAAAACGAACATCTCGCCAAGTCATCGATTCTGAGTCCTGCTGTTGAGGGAGACGGGTCAGAATTTGTTACCATGGCGACAGGGATGGGGTGGGTGGATGTGGATCACTAATGATGTAGATAGTAACCATGACAACTGTGTCCGTGTGTAGCAGTGTCTTTCGTGTCGTGGTTTGACATACACTTGCCATCAGTGAACATGTTCAGTGTGTGTGCGTAGGTGTGTGTGTGTGTGTGTGTGTACAGACAAGTGTGTGTGAGAAAATGAAATTCTGTCTGTGGCGTCTGTAACTCAATGACAGTTATTTTACCAGATGTTTGTTCGTCCGTTTCAGTTCAGAGGAGGAAATCACGTCTTTGTCTTAATTATAAAAATCATTCCCACAAAAACACATGTTGGTGTCACTGAGTTAGAAAATCTAAAAAAAAAATTAAAAATGTGTTTTTTTAACCCCCTAATTAACAAACAATTGACAATTAAGGTAAAAAGCTTTTCCTGTTCTAAAACTAATCCTCATAGACAGTGCCCTCTGCTGAACAGGGGTGGTTCTGCAGCCCGGGCACAGCTGCAGCTTTGTTTTTATAAAGTAATTATGACGACGATATTATTAAATATATACATATAAATATAAAGTATTAATAGTAATGCATGGAGTTGTTGTAGAAGAGTCAATATGTATTGAATACTGTGTAATTCTTGAGTTGCGTGAGACTGGACGGCCATTGTTGCAGCTGACAGTGTTCCATGAATCACAGCGTCAGACTTTTACTTTAGCTCAGCTTCATTATTACTATATTTCCCCCCATTTTCACCTCCTTAAAAATTAAATTAAACAAATATATAAACCCAAATGAATTAGTATTTAACTCTCACCAAGTATAAAAGTGTTAAAACTGCACTGAACCTTTTTCCATGTCAAAAATTAAACCTGTTTTCTGTGACGTAAATCTGTGGTAATGTCTGCACCAGTGACTTTTTCATGGCTCGATTCCCAAATCCGCAAAAGATCAATGAATATGGAGTTCAGCCTCCCAACCAGAGGTCAGAGGTTTGAGTCCAGCTGCATGCAGAACATTCCATCGTCACCATAAAGATTCTTTAGCGTAAACAGCGTAAAAGCCTTCTAAAAAACTATCTTAGCTATTTAAAACTTTCAGGATTAAATATAAGTTTCATAAGGCAAAATAAAAATGTAATGTTTTGGCTCCACACATAAAGTCAATGTTTACAGTTTCCTCAGTGCAAAAGTATATTTTTGGATGAAGTTTCTGCAAAATTCTTTACTGAAGCAGAGATTTAATCCAAAAAAATGACAGTAGTTGTGAAGGATCTCCATCTGATGAACAGGGATCAGAGATGTTTGGCTCCGTTACCTTTAACTACTTCATCCCTTTTCTTCATTTTCAACTGTATCAATCAGGGATTTCAATGTTTTGCAGAAATGGAAAAAATGGAAAGAACCCACTAGTGAAATCCCAGAGATGTTGATGGGTTTAGATGGTCCAGGTTCAGGATCTACTGTGATCTGATCAATGCTTGTGTGATCTTTGGCTCAAGTTTAGGTGGAGGTATTGGGCTACAGGTCAGGTCTGTAATAATGTTCTCAGTGATTCTGTCTTTTCAGTGTGGTAGAAAATAAAATAAAATAATTCTTCTAACCATAATAAAGCAAGCATCTGTGTGTTGTGTGCTCCGGCCCATGTTCACTACTGTGGTATTGGTTGGTTGTTATTGAAGTAAGTGGAACCTGTGTCTGATGATGTCCAGGCTCTGGCTCGTCCTGAAGTTCCTCAAACTGCACTTGTCCACAAAGACTTTGTGCTCTTGTTTTACAAGATGACAATAAGTGCAGACCCTGTCTCTTATACACATCTAGATGTGTATAAGAGACAGGTCTTTTCAGTGTGGTAGAAAATAAAATAAAATAATTCTTCTAACCATAATAAAGCAAGCATCTGTGTGTTGTGTGCTCCGGCCCATGTTCACTACTGTGGTATTGGTTGGTTGTTATTGAAGTAAGTGGAACCTGTGTCTGATGATGTCCAGGCTCTGGCTTGTCCTGTATTAATCGGAAAAAAAATATTCTTATTTATGAGCTAGAATAAAATCTTTGTTGGAAATGATTTAAACTCCTATAATCAATCAGCACGTAATTGTTTTGTGGGTTGTTTTTTTTTTTTTTACCCCTCGGACTAATGATGAACATGTCTCCACGTCAACAGAGCGAACACTGACTTTGTAGTGTGTTACCTTCATGTACTCGTTTCTTCCTGTTTATCTGAAGCCGTTTGATCTCTTCAGTGTAAAAATGCTGTGTACAGAGATGTGTGTCACCGTCAAGTTCCTGAATGTCTCTGGACTGCAGTCTGACTGTCATTCAAAATAAAAGAAAATGAAAAAAACACCATTGCTTTCGATCATTCCTGTCTCACATCACCATCAGGAATGTTAATAATAAATAAAACTTGGTTTGTTTTTTTAAAGTTTTTCCTTAAGTATATGTACACATGGGTAGGAAGATTTTATAGGTAGGAAAATATTTCAGAAAACCGGAAATTTAATTTCATTATGGGGTATTTATCTGCCACAACTTAACAACTGGTCCATGAAAATAGTATGAGACATTTAACTGGTCTGATGTGCAAAAAAAAGGGTTTGCGAACACTGGTTTGAAGGAAAAACGAACTTAAGTCTTGACCCTTTTTGTCAGCAGAAAAATTGTTAAAAGCAAAAAAAAAAAAAACACTATTTTATATGTATACATACAAATATGCATACATCTCAAAATATAATTCCAAGTTCTATGCAACATAACCAAGTTTATGGCAATAAACAATATATTTAATTTTTTTCCCCTCAAAATATCATTCCAAGTAATGTGCAACATGATCCAGTTCATTACAAGTCATCACCATCTGGTGCCATAACTCCCTGTGATATGATTATAAAGTAGTGTTTGTCGAGTCACATACCTCCGTTAAGTAAAGTTCAAACCAAGTAATGAAACTTCATCAGGGTCTGGAGCAGCAAGAAGGATGAAGGTTGGAGTTCCACAGTGGAGCAGGACAAGATGGAGATGAATGAATTCTGGAGAAATTAAGGAAAGATTTTTCCCAATCTTTCAACCTTACTAAAAATATTAAAAATAAAAAAAAAACTCAGGTGGAAATGATAAAAATCAGACAAGGACACTATTGCACTGTTAAAGACTTTAGTTTCCTTTTTTGAAAAAAGTGTGAACCACAGGTTTCAGGCTTTGATGAACCGGTCCAGTCCAGTCCGGTCCAGTCCGGTGAGGAAATCGGAAAACTTTGTTCTGACTGTTTTTCTACATGATGCTCAAAGACAAAGAACCATCATGAGCAGAATTGTTCTGTGTGAAGCAGCAAACATTGAAAAGCGTTAAATAAATATAGGAATAAAGACGGAGCCGAGCTGAGCTTGTTCATTTACTCGCAACTTGTACAAAAGCCAATGAACCTCATTATTTCAGGTGTTAAAGAACAAAAATCTTGCAGTAATTAATGTGAAATCAACGTAGGTGCGGATATATCTTCAAGTAGAAACTCAGCTCGTCTCGTTAGATAAATTAACACTTGTTTATCGGCGACGCCAGTGCCAGCTGGAAACCTCAGCCGACACCACCCTGCAGGAGTGAACTGGGAAAAACATTAGCAGAGAGCTGTAAACATAATCATGAATCATTTTTAATTCACTGACTAGTCTGAAAAGCTCAGACCACAGGGGGGCGCTGTGCACTGGTTTCTGCAGGGAAAACTGAAAAAAAAAAAAAAAAACGGTTCCCTGGAACAGCAGAACGTTGCTGCTAGCTGATGATTCTGCTGATCGACTGCAACGAAGGAAACTCCTCCCTCTCCCCGAGGTGCAGGGTTTTGTGGGAGTTGAAGTCTTTGGGGGCCAGCACCTGTCTGCAGGTGGGGCACACCTGACAATCCAGCTCTGCAGCAACGTTAGCCACAGACGTGGGGGTCTGCCACACATTCTTCTTGTTCTTGTTCTTCTTCCCTCCTCCTCCTCCTCCGTTGCCCGACTGTTTCTCCATGGCCTTACAGTCTCCGTGAGCGCTCAGCAGCTCCTGCTGTTTGCCAGTGTCCGGCAGCAGCACCAGGAGCTCGTTGAAGATGCGGTTGAAGTTGTCTCCCAGCAGGTCCTTACAGCTGCGGTGATACTGAGCCGCTGAAATAACTCCCTGAGAACGAAGGCGGGATTTTACTTCCAGTTAATAAAAGAGTCTTAACCTGTTTAAACATCATTGAATTTCTAAGAATAATAAAAAAAGATTGGTTTAGTTTGGGAACTCACTTGTCTGAACTGAGCAGAATAGTTTTTGAACTGGTTAAACTTGGACTCGTCGTTGTGCAGGTACTTCCTAATGGACTGGATCAACTCCAGGTTCCTCTGCTGGAAGTTCTCCGGAACCAGGTAACCAGAGCTTGAAACCTTGGGAGGCCTTGGAAGAAGAAGAAAATAAAATCAATCAATAAATCAACAAAGTAAAACAGGTTTTTACAATGGAACTCAAATCTTTTTCAGACACTTACTGGTTCACAGGTGGAGGAGCCGTTTCCACCACATTACTGTTGATGGGAATTCCAGTGAAGCCTGGTGGAGGTTTAGGTCCTGAGACTCCGAGACCTGGTGGAGGAGATGGAGAAACGGAGGAGGACGAAGCAGCAGCTGAAGTCTTCAACGGAAAGGAGGTCTTGAAACCTAAAGAAAAAAAAGAGAGAGCAGTGAAATAAAGACAGCGAGTTGTGATTCCGTAACACCCCTCTGGAGGGCACCATTGCCAATGAGGACAAGGATGGAGTGGATGAAGCAGAGAAAAAGACGTTGATCTTTTGCATTGTTTTTTGGAGAGAGATTTTTTGTGTCGTCTTGTATCATGTTTGACTTGGAGTTCATGGCAAATTTTTCTGGATAAATTTCTGTTTTTTTAATTGTTTAATACTTGGTCAAAAATAAAATATTCTAATCAATGTTAAATATCTTGGATGTCAACTGTTCCCCACTTTTGGGAAGCTCCAGTCTACTGTACCTGGTGGAGGTTTCTTGGTTATAAGAGCAGGAAATTCTTCTTCCTCTTCTAGAAGTTGGTCTATGTTTGGATGTGAAGCCACTGACGTAGTCTCCTTCTTCATGGGTGTTGGTTTCTCAGGATGACCGTTGGCCAATCCACTGCTCAGTGCTGCCACCACTGTGCTGGTCAGAGGTTTGTTGCTGCTTTTCTCAGGAACGTTCTCCTTCTGCGCCGTCGTTTCCACTGTCTTCGTATTCACAGTTGTCGGTGAAGGTGAAGACACGGGCGTAGACAGAGTCTGAGACGTGTTCTTCTGCTGCTTTTTCTTCTTGTTGGCCTTGGGTGTAGAGACATCGCTGTTGGAGGCCGGTTGTGGAGAGCTGGAGCTTACGCTCGATGGTTTGGTGTTGGTGTTTCCTCCTTTGACCGTGAGCAGAGAGGAGATGTCCAACATAGTGGGGACCGAACGGAACTCCTGCTGTGTCAACCCTCTGCTCTCATCGTCTGAGGACGGAGGGGACGGAGGAGTAGCCGACTTCCCGTTCTCTCCAACTTTCTTCTTCTTACGTGAAGATGAAGATGATGACGAAGAGGAGGAGGAGAGGAGCTGGGGTCCCGAGGATACGGATGTAAGGGGAGGAGTAGCTCTGGATGAAGGAGGAGGCTGAGCACCTGGTTTAATATGGGCAGTACTGTTGGACCAGGCAGAAGTTCTTCCCGCTGCTGGTTTGAGGGGACGAACCTTGGACACAAGGGCGGGGAAATCTTCCTCCTGGAAAGAGGAAGACTTCTTGGGTGGTGCTGTGTATGCAGGGGTCATGAGGGCGGCCACAGGGACAGTAGACAGACTCGGGAAGTCGTCCTCCTTCAGGGTGGCGGGGGTGACTGGCGTCAATGCAGGAGCAGACTTTACACTAGAGGGAGACAAAGTAACTTAAATTAAAAATCCCAATATTCAGGATTCTTTGAGTTGATTTATGTGGACAGTTCATTACATTGGTGTCGGAGCAGCAGCACCAAGAACTGGAAAATCATCTTCTTCTCTAGGATTACTGCTCTTCATCGTTTTAACTGTGGAGGACAGAGGTCACATCAGTAAAACCAAATCTAGAACCTTCTCATTTTTTTATTTGGAAGATCATATCTTCACCTGGAGGTTTGTTTGTGGCTTTGACGGGTCCACTCTTGTGTCGGGGCTCTTCTTGTTCAGTTCTCTCCTTCCTCTCTTCTCTGAATGCATTCCTTTCCTGTGTCTTCACTCTCTCCTCCTGTCTCCGTACTGCCATGGACGCTCTTATGGCCGCCTCCATCTGTCTGTCCTCCTCCTCCCTTCACAGACAAACAAACCACCATTATGTTGGGATTAATAAATTAGATTAAGGTGTGAACAAAAAAAGTATAAGTTTGTAAAGATCTAATGGAGGTTGTTTTGGAGGGATAAATAATCATAAAAATAAAAATATATGGACCAGTGGGTCATTGGTTCTCACCGTGAATATCTCCAGCTCTTCTGTCCCCCACCACCACACGGTTGTCTTCGTCCACCTCTGTTGACTCGCGTCTCTTCATAATCCTCACCTGACACTAGACCTGAGGACATTTACACCTGCGTTAATTCACATACATCTGCCTCAAACTGGCAACTTTATTGACAATAAACTAAATGAGTAAACTTATATTTAGGCCAAATTAAAAAAAAAAAACAACCTTCATTTCTCCTCTGCTGCCTGGGAGCGTAGTTGAACTGCAGGTCAATCTGACGGTTCTGTCGGGCCTCCGCTCGGTTCTTGCTGTGTGCTGAAGCCTTGTGGGCCTTGTAGTCGATCTCAGTGCGGAATGCATGGGTGAACTGTTCTGAGGCACAGCGGCCTTCCTCACAGAGGTAATGACTCTCTCTGAAGTGTTCACTTAAGTACTGGTAATCACTGTTCAGACGAAGAAGGAGAGACCAAACAATCGGTTACGTTTTCAGTTTTTTTTCCCCAAATTTTTCCAAATTTGTTCGGGATTTGCACCTATAATATTCCTGAGAACCATCTGCGTCACAGAAGTGGCAGAAGTAGTGGTCCCTGCGCAAGTGTTTGAGCAGCTCGTCGTTGTCTAAGTATCGGTCGTCACAGAATTTGCAGAGCGGATGTCCTCTGTGACTGGTGTCGTCCGGGTCTCCGTGCGCTCTGTGTCGGGCCAGTTCCTTACGGTTGTACCACTTACGCTCGTAGGAGAAGATCTAACACAAGAAGAACAACCGACTCAGAACACCGTCTCTAATGTTTGTTGATACTGACGTAGGTCAAGAAGAAAATGTCTAATGTGACACTTATTTGAAGTAATGTTATTAAAATACTGTTTTACCTTCAGGTGTTTTGTGCAGAGTTTACAGCAGAAAAGCTCATGCTGTTTCCTCATGTGCTGCTCCAGTTCTTCAAACCTGGAGAACACCTTTGGTTCGGGGCAGTGGATACACTCTGATAGCAGCAGGTGCCTAAAAAATAATAAAAAAAAAAAATCCAAATATGATTCAATCCAGAAAACAAGAGATAAGCCAACAACATATAACATTTTATAACATTTAGGTTATTTTCACATTTGCATGTTTGAGACACACAATAATCACCTGAACTTGGCGTAGATCATCTCATTGCCAAAGTAGATCCCATACTTCTTCTCACATGGAAAGTGCAGAAAGGACAGAGATGCAAAAGCCTCCACTTTTTTCAGAAAGATCACCTGAAAAAAAAACAAAACAAAAAGAAAGAGTCTTATAAAAATATAAATATAATTGAAACAAAGATAAGAGTATAATAAGTCTGTATTCACCATTCATTCTATTTTGGACCTACCTCCACTACCTCTTTTTTAACTTGTGTATCTGTCTGGCCCTCATAGATTCTTTTCTCACTGTAATATATTGCCGCAGGAGTCATATTCTTATGTGTATGTTTACTTTTAACTTATTATTATTATTAATATTCATGCTCATTGTACTTAGTACCTTTATTGTCATTATATCAGTGCTTCCTATTCTATCCTATTCATATGTTACACCAGGGGTGCCCAACAGGTAGATCAGGATCTACCGGTAGATCTCCAGAGGAGATCTGGTAGATTAAATAACAATAACATAAAAATAATAAAAAGTAATTAAAACTAGATTATTATTCTATTTATAATATTTTAGGTTATTACGTTTATATAGGTAAATGTTTATCGATTTTTCAATCTAGGTAGATCACTTCAGCCTGGTCATCTGAAAAGTAGTTCACAGTAGTTGGACACACCTGTATTAGGTTATAAAAGTGTCCAACTAACCAGACCAGAAACGAAACTGACAACCAGGTTTCCTCGTCACCAGAACTCCCAGAGTGAAGTTAGCCACGACACAATGTGTGGACCATCAACGTTGACTTCATACTGGACATACTTTTCTTTAATGTACCCGAAAGAAACAAACATTATCGAATAAAAGGGAAGAATAAACTATCAGAACAACGAGAACTTGATGACCGAGACAATGTGTGACAAAATGTCTACCTGTATTTCTAAAAGACTTATGTAGTTACAGCTAACTCTGCTAACATGCCGGGTTTACGGATCAAGGTTAGCATTAGCTACGTCACCCAAGATAACGGCAGCTAACCGTCTGGGTTTTAACCGACAATGTTCATTGATACTAATAACAAATAAAATGTTTTTAAAACACCGTTTGTAATATATGGAGGATGTTTTACAGCGTTATCGAACGAAGGAGTGAACAAGGCCTAGTTAGCAAAACAAAGCGCCATCCCCGTGTTGTAGTATCGCCCACCTTATCGAGCTCCACCCGGCAGACGGCGCAGTACTTCTGCTCACACAGGACCCTCATCTTGGTGGAGCAGCGGTAACAAACCGGGTGGTCGCACTTTCCCATGGCGAAGATCTCCACGTCTTGGCAGCACAGGACGCAGTGCTTTTCGGCGTCTTTCGCTTGTGTGGGTTCCATGTCGTTGTTTAAAAAAGGCACAATCAAAACCTCCAACTATTGTTATTGCGGAGAGTCTCTCTCTCTGTCGTTCACAGTTACGTAATAACGAAAGTCCAGGGGAGTCGCGCCGCGTCACGTCAAACAATCCTTCGATCTGTAAGTCATCCGGATGGACAGAGTTGGAGCCGCGTGGATCTGTCACATTCGTGCTCCACGTGAGTGAGAGCCTCCCCACGCGGACGCTTTACGTAAAGGAAGTGGACGTGACTACGGTCACAGGTGTGGGCAGCATATTTCCAGCACATCTGAGCAGATAAAATATTTTCTCGCCCAACACGTTAGTATTACGTGTATAAAACAGTTGCTTCATGAATTTTAAAATTTTGAATAATCTTTGGCGCCCCCTTAAGGCAGCAACAAAATGAGAAAATCATTTTTTAGTCATACAAAGATTTTTTTTTCAATTTAAATTGAAGCAAATAGCAAACAATTTTAATTTAAATACCAATTTGATGGTTAGAATTTGATTTTTATTACAATACAGTGCGTTTCCGGGAAACCATTATTAACAGAGTTCAGATGAGAAGCTCTCCTTTCATTTTCCTGGTGTTTTGCATGAATCCAAAGCTGTTATTGTCGTGTCAATGAGCCTTGGAGCTGTGTTTCTTCAGTCCCATCACAGTGAAGGTACAGCTGACAATCTTCTCATACAGAAGAAACATGAGTGCAGCGGTCAGCACTGTCTGAAGCAGCTTGGCCTCCAGGCCTTTGAACAGACCCAACAGGCCATACTTTCTGTGAAAGGTAAAAAAGGTAAAAACACAAAAGACACTTCCTCTTTGATATTTTTATAAAATAATAAAAATCAAATGAAATCTAATAAAATAATAATAATGACCTTATTCTATGGAGCAGTAGATTCTTTATTGTCCTGAGACTTGACAGGATTTTTGGCTCATCCCTTGGCAGGTTGTGTTGACCAAACTGTGGTATAAAGGACATTATATAATATAATATAATACAATAAATGAAATAATTGTTTGCAAAAAAAAAACTTACCCTAAGAATGGACTGTACGGTCTGCAGTGGATATGTTACAGAGGTGGCCACAGCTTTGGCCACAGCACCGATAATAAAGACTTCAGCAGATGACAGCTAGAAAAAAGAAAAAATAATGTTTGGTTGTCAAAAATAAACACCAATATTACGAGAATGTTGAGCGTTTGACTTCCTAGTTTTTAAAATAAAAAAGGACTTTGTTTTTTAAGGAAACCTTTCATTTTAACTCTCCTCCAAGTTGCTTCATCAGTTGTATCTGACCTGGAAAACTGAAAATCTTCATCGAGATGTGCTTAGACCATGTCACCTCATTCAAGATAAAAATAAACTCGTGACACAAATTCCTAGCTCTGCATTTCAGACGTCCATTCATCCAGAAAACAGGATGAATTCTTCTAGTTTCTTAACATTTTCAAAAGACTGATACAAAGAGTTGATACCAAGATGTTTATATTTTTTGGATAATATGGATAAAGCCACATTTCCCCACATCCTGCTTTCTTGGTATCATCACCCACCTCCCTGTGAGGCCCTCTCCTCAGCTGCCTCTTCAGACCTTCGTAGATCATGAACTGGATGGCAGGGTTCAGCACCAGCAGCAACGATGGGAATGTTCCATTCCACAGAGCTCCCACACCCTCGTCACGGACTATCTGGACAAATGCATCTGGAAGAAGAAGCAGAAGAAAAAAAATTCAGTGAAAAAAATAATGTATTAACTAAAAAAATGTCCAGAAAAATGTCCTATATTAAGATATATGCAGTGTTTTGTCCCCAAAATGGAGATGAAATGTTGGATTTTCAGAGGAAAAAACAAACAATCTTTCTGATATTTTGAAAGTTCTGTGATGCAACTGGTCAGAAAGTTGATGTCCGCTAATGAAACTCTTTGACGATGACCTGGATAACTAAAAATCTTCATCAACATGATATCACAGTTAGAGTTTCCTCAATACACACCTATAACTAGTGGCATACCCCTAAAATAAACTGCAGAAGTATAGGGACTACTAAAAGTACTTTACCCAGAATGCCAGAGTAGTTGGTCGTCCTGATATCTGAATTGCGAAACTTGGAACCCTGAAGCTTCAGCCTGGTGTTGACCACCCACAGTGGTGTGGTAACTAGTACGTTTACAACACCTAGAAAGATGAGACCAAGAGTAATCTCTGGTTATTGTATGTATTTGTCCTTAGGGACAGAGGGGAGTTTGAAGACGTTACATTCCCAGCTCACCTGCAACGATGCCTATGATTAAATCGGTGGATGGAGCCGACTGTTTTCCTCGCAGCCAACGGGCCTTTAAACTGTGGAAGCAGTAGAAGTAGACGAAGTTGGAACAACAGAGGCTGCAGATGACGGGGAACCAGCCTCTGTACGGGGCTCGACTGTGGGAGACACCAGGGAGGAAACACACAAAAGGTTGAAGAGCAACTTCTACCTCCATCTGAGTAGCTGTGCCTTTTCACTGGAGGTTCAAATGTTGGAGATTTAGTTTCCACTCACAGTCCTTCCTCTTTGATGATTTCTGCCAGAATGGCTGGAGTTGATTTGGCTTTTCTATGTTCGTCCACTGAATGATCACAAAAGGACAAAAGTCATAATAACTATTAATTTATGAACAAATAATTAAAATTGTCTAACAATGCTAGTATTGTTTTTAACATCCATCTAAGACACAGTTGTCAAACTCAGGCCCGGGGGCCAAATGTGGCCCGCAGTGTAATCATATGTGGCCCGAGAGATAAAATCAAATGTGTACTAGAGTTGGCCCACCAGTATGTAGAACTTATATACTGTCAAAATTTGCTATACTGATAATGCATGCATTTAGCTGTGTAAAGAAAGATTTATATTAAAAATTATCTGGAAAGACTACAGAAAGACAGAAAAAGAAACAAATCCCAATGATGTGGAAATTATTTCCGCTGTTTCTCGTGTATTGATAACATTAAGCTTAGCTTGTTCCAGATCCAATGTTTCCATATAAAAAAATATTTATACAATATTTAATAACTGCATCTTAAAATAAAAATAAGGTCAATACAAACATAATAAGTAGAAGGGGATTCAAGTAAATTCAATTCTTCTATATGAGTGTACAGTTCAATTGCATGGAGGATGTTATTAATTTGACTTTAAAGAAAATAAAGTTAATTTTTAACATCAGACCCAATGCTGGTATTAAACTCACCCTGAAGCCTGAGTCTGGCTGTGTCCAGAGGGAAGAACACTGTCATTGCAGTCACACTCCCCTGGAAAAGGACATTTTGAGGAATAGTTACCAGCTCGGAGGACAATATAAGAACAATAATGGCGCACAAAGAACAAAATGTTTCAAAAATGTTTGTCGAGAGAAGTTCAGATTAAATCTCTTGTCCAAAATCGACTCATTTTTACCATACGTTACATGGACAGTGACTAACTTACCGCTGCACCGGACACGGCGTGAACCAAACTGTCGTACGAAAAAACCTCGAAGCTCATTTTGATAAAAATAGTTAAAATATTTATGTAATTGGACCCGAGTTTTCCTCCCGTCTGTGTGAAACCTTTACTTCTGGTGGCTAAACAGAGAAACAGCGGCGGGAACATCCGCTAGCAACCGAGGGATTGTGGGTAATGTAGTTATTTTAACAAAACAGTCTCATTGAGCCTGAAAGTCCTGAAATTTTAGTTTATAAGCCACAAAACAGGCAACAAAAGCCCCGTGATCACCCCAATATTGACCCGTATGTTTAACATTACATATATATTCACATTTATTTCTTCTTGTAATCACAACACAGATTTTTAAACTGTATTTATTTGTCAAACCTTCATGCACAATAGACTGAACTCAAGATTTTATAAACATTCACAATTAAAATCAATCGAACGTTCAATCACCGTCAATCTTTCCCATCGACATACAGAGAGAAAAGGCACCTGTTCATCAGTCACAACAGTGGCAACAAAATATTAAGTAAAACATGTGTTAAACGAGTTAAGATCAGTTTTATCAACTTTGTTCCAGACATTAAAACAGGATTTAACAACTTTATGGCTTTATTTATTTTTGAAGGGTTCACATTAGCCTGGAATTCTTAGCCCTCTGTTCATGGTATACGGTGAGAGTCGTCTGGTCCACGTAAACCTGTGGTTTTGGAAACTGACATTCGCTGAAATAAAATGCTTGAATTGCTCCAAACACACGCGTAAAACATTTCCATAAATTAGAATAAATAATAAAGTAAAAAACCTCAGCCTGTCACTCTGCAGCCCAATCACTCAGCCATTCCTGGCACAGCCTCCTGTGCTCCTCGTTCTCCTCCTCAGTCCTCTGTTTATTCTTTCTCTTCACCGCCTCCTCCTCCTCCCTGCGGGCTCTCCCTTCCGCCTCCTCCTTCATCTTCCTGTCCTCCTCTAACCTGCGCTCCAGCAGGGCCTTCACCGTGGCCGTCACTGTCCTCACCGAGCGCTGCGGGATCCATTTTGGATCCACCGCGGGGACGAAAGGGTCTCCGGCTGAGACAAGTAGGGGCTGAGGGTCCAAGGGAATGTGGAGGAAGTGAGCGTGCAGCATCATCCTGTAGGGGGCGTCGTCTGTTCCCGAACTGTACGTGAAGTCGCCGACGATAGGGTGACCTATGGCACTGCAGTGGACTCTGAGCTGATGAGTTCGGCCTGGGAGAGAAGAGACGGGAATGAAGTCCACTGTCAGGTACTGTCCACACTTATATCGCAAATTTGTATTTTCTGGAGTATAAGTCGCAGCAGCCAAAAATCCATAATGAGACAAAAAGAAATACATAATGCTCTCACGCAACAGTGCCCTCTAGCGGTTACCGGTGTTTAAATAACTGATATAACGCTATATAGCTCTGAATAAAAATAGTTTTTTTTAGGAATTTTACATAATTGTGAAATCAATTTTTCATTATTACTGCAAACGAAAAAAAGAATACATAGTGCCCTCACACAACAGTGCCCTCTAGCGGTGGCTAGTGTCTAAATAACTGATATAACACTATATAGCTCTGAAAAAAATATTTTTTTAGGAATTAACATCATAGTGAAACCAATTTTTCATTATTCCTGACAAATGATTGTGAAACAGCAGACATACATTATAAAGAATATTTAGGGAAGAAAATGTAAATCATCAATTTTATCAAAATTACGATTCTTAATAAAAATATTAGCCCGTTATTTGCATTATTACGTCATATCGGTAAGATCAACATCTGTCGATAATAAAAATCCAATAGCACAATCACTTGGTTTGGACAAATTTACAGGAATCACACAGATGGTCCTGAGATGTTTACGTCCGGTTTGGAGGCAAACAACGGCATCTATCGGTCGATAATGGTATCGAAGAATTACGTGTTTGCAATAGAGTCTGAACAAGTTGAGAACAGGGCTGTAACCAGAACCCATAAAATGGGTGGGCCCAGAAAAAAAAATCAGCGGGGCCCAACCCCAAAGTATTATAGCCTTAGTTTGATAATGAACATCATCCCTCGTTATGACATGGTCTGCCCTCTCATTGGATGGGGCGGGCCTGACTGACAAGTGGGCGGCCCCAGGCCCACCGGTGGCTACGCCTATGGTTGAGAAAGCGCAGACTTGGCTTTTCCACATTTTTATTTTAATGGATTTGTTTGGTTTTATATGAAACTCTCAGAGCACTTTAATTTGAAACACTTTACGTAATATTAACAATGGCGTCATTACCAGTAAGTGGCTGCAGCAGCACCTTGGTGACAGGGTCTCCATCATACAGACCGTACTCCAACACTGTCAGCTCGGTTTGGCAAGGCTTAGGGTTTTCACAGCCTGGTGAGGAGTTTGAACAGAATCAACAAAAAAAAAAAAACAGTATTTATTATCAGGAAATGTAGACAAAAACACAACTGCACCTCATACTGGTGCCAACTTATCCTCACATCATTAATAAACTCAGGCCTGAGGTCCTTTTTGTAGCACTGCATTATTTAAGACCTCTTTACGTTTACCAAATAGAGTGCTGAAGTAAATCAAGTTACCGTGACATTGATTTACATCACAAAAAAAAAACCCTGACACGTTTTGGACGTAAAAGAATTTCAACAATTTATTTACCTTCTGTTCCCTGGATGCACATCATATGTGTTTTTCCCTCTGAGGAGTTCTTTCCAATGGAGAAGTCCAGAGTTTGTTGCTGTTCTTCAACCCAGCCACGAATCTAAAGAGAAAACAAAGAATTTTTTTAGGTGAATAAATTAAATAAATAATGGTTTACATGCATGTGATGTTGATAAAGTATGAGTAAAAGTTAGGTTTGTCAGATTGGTTTCTCAAATTATGAAAATACAAAACACAATGCCTGGGTCTTGTTAAATTTGCTGGGTTCTGAGACTTTAACCTCAGTTAATTGATATTTTTTGATGTGGAAATTGGAATTAAAGTGTCTTAACAATATCTGCAAAAGTTTAAAGATGTGTTAGGTTCTGGATCTGCTCCATACCAGGGCAAGGTAGGCTTTGGTGACGGTTCGATCCTTGAAGCAGCGAAAGGCTCGACCTGCAGCTGCCTTGTTCAATGCTACACACAGAGCTCCACTGGTGGAGAAGTCCAGCTGATGACAGAACCTTGGAAAGACAGAGTGGGGAGACATCCTTAAAGACCACGTTTTTCATCATCACGACGTCTGTGAGCTGCTACAGTAGCTCTTCACTCACCTGAATCCATAGTAGGTGCTGGGATCTGCCAGCTGAGGGAAGCGATGCCGCAGTTGGGCCTGCACGGTGTGTTTTTCGTAGAACATTTTACTGTCAATGCGGATGTCCCAGTGTTTGTCCACCACGATGAAGTCATCGCTCTGGTACAGCACGTGCAGAGTCTCCAGGTTAGCGGGCTCTGTGGTCATCCTGACCCAGAATGGACTGAACAGATCATGCAGTCCTGTGGAAAGAGGTTGACGATACAGAGCTAAATATACTACATTGTATATAAATGTACATACATATAATATCAGACTCAAGAACTCCCCTGAACTCCTTTGTCCACTGGGCATACATTGCTATTATATTTCATAATACCGTTATATTTCTTATATACACTTCATATCTTAAAGCATATTATATATCCTACAAGTATATGTTACTGATGTACATATATACTGTATGTGCTGCACAATGCATGTGTAAGTTTGGCTGAATGTCTATGTATGCATACAGTATATGTTTAGTATACTGTATAATGCTATATGTTTATATATGTGCACTTACACCTGTGTATTTGCAAGTTTATGTATATGAATAACCAATATACTGTGTGGACATGCTATATTTGTCTATACAGTGTATGAATATATATATATGTGCATACAGACATATATATGTGTGTGTATGCATATATATATTAGTTGTGTGACGATTCACTCTCATAACGATCCGATTTATGTCTCGATTCACAGACTACGATCTGATTCAGGAACGATTCATAAAAAAATATTTAAACGATCGATCCAGTTTGATCCGATTTGGTTCAGTTTCATCCAAACCGATCCAAAACGATTAAATTGCACACCCCTAATATATATGCAAGTACTATATGTATGCCTGTATGTATGTATGTATGTATATATATATATATATATA
>JAFBJS010002157.1:193559-219862 GCA_016785265.1 Paraplagusia blochii | reverse complement strand
GAAACATTATTTCTCTGCGGCCCGGCACCAATTCACCCACGGACCAGTATTTTAGAACTCATCCTAAGAAGCACAACATACCCTTTGGAAAAAGAAAGTCAACAGACCATAAAAAGACCTGTATATGTTCAAAAATGTGTCTCTGAACCAGATTCTGGAAACAGCACCTTGGTTGGAACTAAATCTTTATCTGCTGTTTGTATGAGTGAAGTGAAGAGAGCAACAACCTGTGAACAGAACGGTCCCTCACTCACAGCAGTAATCAGCCGGTGCCTCGTCAGCCGGCTTGTCTAATTGACTGACTTGATGAGTCGTGTTCGTCCGCTCAGCGTCACTTATCCTCACCAGAACAGAACGCACACAGAGAGGAAGGAGGTGGAGGAGAAGTGGAGGAGCACAGACTCCAGGGTTTCCTCCAGACTCGTCTCAAAGACTCGTCTGACAGCCTGACGTATGGAGGTTATGTTATTCAATCTGACGGTGGGAGAAGGAGGGAGTTACGGTGTGGATAATCAGGAGGAATGCTAGCGGGGAAGGGGGAGGAAGGCAGCGGGGAGACGAAAGCCAGGGCAGATGGAGGGAGAAGGCTGTTCTAGAAAATACTGTGGGGAAAAGTGGGATGAAGAGGAGAGGAGAAATGAGCAGGATTTCAATTAGCCTATTTAGGCACTTGCTGCTGGCTGATTGACAGTTAAGGAAGGTTGTTCTGCCACATGAGCTTCACCCACTCACCAGTCTGTGTCTGACACACACACACACACACACACACATACACACACTTAATAAGAGACACACAGTAACAAAACCTCTTTGTTTCCCGTCTTTACCCCTGACACCTTTTTTTCATTCCACACCCACACACTGTTCTCCCTCCACTATCCACTTCCATTTATCTTCTCCTCATATCACTCTACCTCCTCTTCCTCCTCCTCCTCCTCCTCCTCCTCCTCTTGACTTTGTCTTCCAGTTCACCTCTGCCACCTTTCAACCACTTCACCTTCCCCTTTCATCCTCTTCTCACCATACATTGTCTGATATTTATTCCAAAAATTTCTTCTCCATTATTTCTCAAGAGTCTAGCACAGGTACGGACAAACTGTGGTCCGGGGGCCAGATGCAGCCCATTGAGCCTGTAATCAGGTCTGCAAAAATATGTTGTTATTTCATATTTATTATTAATATATTTCTATCTTTCCTCACCAAACAGATACCACAAAAATGGTTGTTGTGATTAGGCATGACCTTTATATGTCATTTACGTTCCTATTTTTCTCCTCCTGACTCCACACTCCTGTCAAATTTTAAGACCCATTGCGGCCAACAGGTCAAGCGGGCGGCCAAGACTGCATGGCTCTCAGGCCCCATAACACAGAGGACAAAGTTGTCGGACCCTAACATGTTGTTCAATTAATATTAATTACCATTATAATACAAAAACAGGTTTTGAACTAAAAAATATGTGACTTTTTATTACTACTACTTTGGTGGATCAACTTTTGATGTTAGTTCCAAACTGTTGTCTCCTAGTCCTATAACCCAGTGGTCCCCAACCACTGGGCAGGGGACCGGTCACTGGTCCGTGTGTGAATTGGTGCCGGGCCGCAGAGAAATAATGTTTCCTTTTGTCCCCATCTGTCTATTCCTTCCACTTGATCCATACCCACATCAACAAAAGAACTGACCAATAGAATGGCTAGGATTCAATCATCAATAATGCAACTATATTTGATTAGGAAATATATTCTCAGTGAAGACAACAACAATAAACTCAAAATGACGCACAGTCATTGATACAAGATTCTAACATTTTATACCGGTCTGGTAGGAGAAAATTATAGGCTGTGTACATTTGGGAAATCCTTGTTGTGCACAGTTAATTCAGGTAGGAAGATTTTATAGGTAGGAAAATATTTCAGAACACCAAAAATTTAATTTTATGAAGTGGTATTTATCTGCCACAACCTAACGACCGGTCCGTGAAAATAGTACAAGACATTTAACTGGTCATTGATGCTAAAAAAGGTTGGGAACACTGCTATTACCAACTATGTTGTGAGTGAATCCCTGCACTGGTTTCTGACCATTTCCTGTGTAACTCAACAATCTGGCAACCAATCAAAGACACACAAAAGGTGAGGGGGAAACCCCACAACTGTTCAGCCAAGTATAACTCCCTACCACTGCAGTGTAGTAAAGGAGAGGAGGGGGGGGGGCAGAGGTTTAGAACTAAAGACAGACAAGAGTTGAAACCTAAAAAGGACTTTTCCAAAAAGACAAATTCAACACACACTCACTCTCACTCTGACACAGACATGCAGTCTTTTAAGTCCATACTGTATATGTGAGCAGAAACATAATTACAAAATCAAGCACATGCAAGCAAACATGCATCCTGGCACACACACAGACACACAAAGGGACCGTAGTTTAGCATGTAATCAATAGTTATCGATCTGGCACCTTTGGCGTGACTTGCCAGTGCTTCATGTTGGACATAAAAATGTCCACACCCACCAGGATAGAGACATATGGCACAAGCGTGCACACGCACGCCACAAAGGGAAACATACTCATACATATTTCTATATTTTTGTGAATTAAAAATAAAAAAAAATACTTAAACAATCCTCAGGGAAACATTTCGTGACCTGAACTGATCTGAACCAACAACAGCCATTAAAGTACACGACAAGACATTTCCACCCACACCTCCTCACCTCTGTAACACATCGTCAGCCACAGCAGCTCCAGCACCTGACCCCCCAACTCACAGGCGTCCAGTCCCAGCATCGTGCCACAGTGTGGGGCAGCACTCTGAGCGACAGATGGCAGAATGAGAACCAGGGAAGGAGAGGAGACGGGGAACCTCCACAGGTAGCAGGCGACCACGCAGGAGAGCAGGGATGAACGGGAGAGTATCCACAAAAGTGCTGGACTGAAGAGAAACGGGGTCAGACGAGCATCTCCACCCCAGAGGAGGACGAGATGGAGTTGGAGGGGCTGAGGGAGGAGGCAGGAGGGGGTAAGTGAGGAGAAGGAGCGGTGTTGGAGAGAGAGAGAGAGAGAGAGAGAGAGAGGTTGGTAGAGAGTGGGTAGAAGCAGCAGACAGTAGCAGCAGCCGGCTTTTACACTTCTTCTCTTCTTGTCGCTGTTTCCGTCTGTTCGGTGCAGCTCAGTGACGAGAGGAGATAAAGCTGAAGATCCTCAGATGCTTCAACTTATCTGTCAGCTGTTCCTGTTTCAGCTGGAGATGCAGGAGCTGAAGCGACAGCAGGCAGATGCTGGTGTGCATTTGTGTGAGTGCGTCTGGCTATCGATTCGCCGGCGAGCACTGAACCCCTCCCTCCACATCCCTCCCCCATCCCTCTCCCTCCTCCTCATGTCATCAGCCTAGAGACTGCAATGAGCTCATCCTTTACCCCCCTCCCTGCCTCCCCTCTCTCTCTGCCTCTCCCTCATTCACTCTTTCTTGCCTCTCCGCTGCTCCTTCTTCATTCCACATTCCTCCTAACACCCCTCTACGCCTGGTAACTCTTTCATGCTTTTTATTTTCCCCTCTCCTTATTTTTTTTTTATCACTTTCACAAATTCCCCCGTGGCGTCTCCACTCTGCCTCCACCTATTTATCACGGTGTCCAGCCATGCCCCCTTCCCTCCATCCTAGTTCTCCCACCCACCTCCTCCTCCTTCTCCTCGTCTTCTTTATTCTTCTCATCTTATAGTGACCACACCCTGTCAGCAGCAGCTTCAGTGATGCTTCAGCTCTTAGAATAATTCTCTCTTCTTCTTCTCCCCTCAGTCTGTTCTCACGTTTTACTTTGGTTGTTGTGTCTTCCCTCTTTTTTTTGGTACATCAGAGAAAGTGTTAAAGTGCAGAATACAAACGAGGCTGATGCTTCTTCCACCTGACAATCAGTCACACACTTACTTGTTCATCTGTCATTCAGGGGTTGTCCTGCTGTCATGTTGCGTGATAAAGGTGACAACGTCTCCTTCTCTTCATCTCTCATTCTCCCAAAGGTCCAAATAATCCTGTGTACAACACGAAACCATGTGGAAATAAAGACAGACATTTAATGGGAAGTCCAGTGACATAATAAATACCTCTTTTTTTCAACTAAAAATAACAAACTGATGGAATTGTGATGCCACATGGTGGCACTGTGGTTGTTCCTGCCTCACAGCAATAAGGTTATTAAGGATTAGTCTAAACCCCCACTCACTCTGAACCAATTGTGGCTGGAGGATAAAAAAAATAAAAAAAACAAAAGAAACAGACTAACAGAATAAAACCAATATAGGCAGAATAAAATCCTGAAACTTTTTCTTTTTCTTTCAGCTTGTTCCTTTTTTTCAGGGGTTGCCACAGCAAGTCAACAATTTCCATCTCACCCTGTCCTCTGTATCCTCAACTCTAATAATTATCTAGCATATAATAATAAATTATTTATATTATAATAATATACATCTTGTATATTATTATAAATAATATATTTATCTACAACAAAATCAAGAAAGTGAACTCCAAAAACACAGATTGTGTGCAAAACTACTAATTACCTCCAAAAAACATCTTTTTTTTCTTATCCACAATAAAAATCCCTGATTATCAACAATAATTAATATTATAATAATTAATAACATAGATCAAAAATCCCTTATTCATAATCCCATATTTTCTATGTATCTATCTATCTATCTGCCAGATTAAATCTTCAGTAAAACAGAATTACAGCGGTGGTGAGTACCAATGATGGGAATAGCATTAAAGTGAGTCTTCTGTAACTGTAGAAATTAAAATTTCATACACTGTGTAACCATCACTTCAAAGGAACATCGGGTTTTATGGCACCAGGTGAATTTTATTTAGTGGGAAATGAGACAAAATGGTTCTTTTGATAGTCAAGGCTGCAGACTGCTGCACTAAGGACTTTGTAGGTGACTGAACCTGAAGTTCAGCCACTGTAGATAAGGCCAGTGGTGATGTGGAGCCAAGGGTGTGGGGATAAGAACACAGACAGGTTCACTGTGTACAGGCAGCCCTGGACCTGATCCAGGTCTTTACAGGATCCTAGACTGGACTCATGTCGGCAGCAAATGACTGGGTCCCCTAGTGGTCGTAGTCCTAAGCAACTGCATGAGTTCAAGTGCTGCTTCTAAATAAATGTTAAGATGAGAAATTAAATCAGAAATAAAAAACCCACATGAGTGATATTTACCTTCATCAACAAAAAAAATGTCTGTGCTACAACAAAACCCATGTGAAATCCAGCCATTATATAGAGCCTATATACTGTTGGGCCAGCTCTAGTACATATTTTATATGATCTTGCGGGCCAAATATAATTATACTGCGGGCCAGATTCAGCCCCCGGGCCTGAGTTTGGCTACTGTGTCTTAGATGGATGAAATGATCGGGGTCATAGGGCAAGAATTAGGACCAAAATCAGAAGAGGAGATGAAGCAGACATTGTAAGTGTGCAGATAATCTCTCAGATTGAAGGGAGGAAATCAAAGTATTTACGAGGAACAGGTCACATGATGATGAGTACCATCTCTCCATAAATATAAAAAATATAGCTATATACAGTATATATAAGCCTCTAACACTGGCGAAAAACTCCAGTGTTGTTGATTAAATCCATCAATTTAATTGTTGCCGATTCCCACCCATCACCAGGGTCCGTGTCAGCAACACCTCATCCTCACGTCTGTCCCAAAGCACAGCCATCAACCCATTATATTCATACTGCTTTATGGAAATATAAATCAGCGGCAGCAGTGGTCCCCAGTGGGACGAGTGGCATCTATAAAATGTGTGCTTGAACAAGGCAGCCATGAATGGTGTCATAAAACGAGCCTCATCGTAAGGAGCCCCATGGGGCGGCTGCGCACACAGGCCTTTTTTTCTTCACAAAAAGGAAAATTCTGATAAAAGCACCAAAGGGACACCACTGCGTGACGGATTATACAGACTGGACTTCCTGCGCAAGATCATTTCTCTTCAAAGCACCAGGATCTGATTTGACCGTAAACAATGTCGTCAGACTGACAAGTCTGCTTTGGTTAGACCTGGAATGGTCAAACTAAGGCCCGGGGGACAGATGCGGCCCGTTGAGCTTCTTAATGTGGCCCACCAACCTTGTCAAAATTAAATAAAGTATTCACTCAATGAAACTATAAACTTCCTTTTATTTTTACATTTTCTGACGAACTAGTCCTTTCTCAGTTATCATTATATTCCACTTTCACAGAACTGAAACCATTCAACAATATTGTGCCAGGAGTCTTTGGAAATTAAATGTGTTAGCATTTATAGGCAGCAGCTTAGACACAGACAGAAAGGTTTGGAGAAAAAGCTAGAGAAGACAGATTGAGATGGTTTGGATATGTCCAGAGGAGGGACAGTGGATACATTGGTAGAAGAATGATCGAAGTAGCAACTCCTGAAAAAGGGACAAGCCTAAAGGAGAAGAAGAAGAAACTTCAATCGTAGCCAAAATTAGCAATTTTCTACAATTAATATACATAGAGATGCAACAGTGGAGATAGTTCACAAATAGTGGTGGAAACAATGAGCGTTCAACTTCTTCAAGCTGGACCATGCAGTTCTGCTTCCTAAATGAAGTTCTGCTTCCTGTCCTACCACGACGTGGCGTCATGATTCTGATTGTTTCCAAAAAACACCCCCCAGTCAAATCGTATTTAATGAAAAAGAAAAAAAAAATCTGTGGATGCCAGGTTTATATGAGCTGTTGGAAAGCAAAGCGAAACAATTATCCTCCAGCAGCACATCTCAAAATCTAATTATTGAACTGATATCACATGGACCCACAAATGTGATCTGCAGTAACGTGGAAAGTTATTCTATTAAGCTGTGGGGACATGAGCGGAATAATTGTCTTTACACACACAGACGGTGAGAGACAGTATGTAAACTATACACCTGGGGTGTGCGTATAAGCAGTGTCTAATGGTTTTCTGACAGCTCGCTGTGTGAGGAGCATTTATGGCTGCTGTGTGTGCAGCGAATGACCCGCCTCGTGTGGAGGCCATCCATCCATAACCGCCTGATTTAGGCGGACTGTGAGTCACGGAGGAAACCTGCGCCTTAATTCTCCGAGCGAATGAATAATAATTCAGCCAGATAAAGGTAGTCACAGGGCACTGAGACGGGAATAAATACAAACAATGTTTGTCAAGTGATGAATGAGTGAAGTCCGGCCGCAGCATAAGCTAAATAGACGATCCATCATGAGTGAGAGATTCGGTCACTCCCCTGTGATTTATCATAGCAACAACGGAACGGTCTGCTCTTGTCATCCTTGCTTGTTGCTCAACAACAAATGGCCCCAATAATGAAAACTGTCCATTATTGACATGTTTATTTACAAGCATTAAGTCAATCAAGGCTGATGAAAGGCTTGTTTGAACACGACAAGTATCGCAGTCAAAAAGACTAAATAAATAAATAAAAACTGATTCTTCCTCTTCTCCTTTCGACTTGTCCCTCATTTGGGGGGTTGCCACAGGGAATCAACGTTTTCCGTCTCCCCGTTCTCTCCTCTTTGTCTCCTACCAGGTAGCTCCATCCCTAGGATCATTCTTCTACCAATGTATCCACTGTCCCTCCTCTGAACATGTCCAAACCATCTCAATCTGTCTTCTCTAGCCTTTTCTCCAAACCTTCCTGTCTGTGTTGTCCCTCTAATCATCTCGTTCCTGATCCTGTCCATCCTTGTCTCTCCTAAAGGGAATCTCAGCATCTTTAACTCCTCCACCTCCAGTTCTGTCTCCTGTCTTCTACCAATTGCTAGTGTCTCTAAGCCATCCATCATGGCTTTTCATATCTCACATTGTTCCATCCTCACTCCACTCTATTCTTCTCTTCTCCTTCACTTCACTGCTCTAAACAGTTGATACTCCCGAACCTTCATAACCTCTGCTCCTTGTGACCTCACGATTTCACTGTTAAAATAAAAACTAATACAAACCTGAATTTTCCTGGTAACGGAAAGTCCCTGTCTATCCCTTTCCTCTTTGTTTTTGACCTCGAGTTCTAAAATGCAGCTCTGAACAGACACGGGGGTAAAATTTAGGTAAAAAAGTTACTATACTAAAAGAACATTTAGGTATAAATACTTAGAAATGACTTGGATATATCGCGGTAAAGCCATGTTGTAGGCCGTTTTCGCCTAGCATCAAGTTGGGCTAGGCTAAGGCTGCGTTAGCGCATCGTAAGAATAACCAATAAACATTAATGAAATTAATAGTTAAGTTTATGTTTTATGTCCATTTGTGAATAATTTTCACTTTTTTGTTTTTATATTTGTGGTTATTAAAATATATTCTGACAATTTCCGTCTATTCCCGAACTTTCCACGGACTATTACCTGCTGCCGAAGAAGAAACGGCGGTAGAATAAATAAATAGTTAATTATTACGGTTCTTTCCACAGAACTATTTTCGACAGGACATTTACTGACATCTAATGGAGACAGAGGGAAAAGCTCCAGGGATTCGTTATTGATTTTATGTTCATACTCGTGCAGCCTCGACAAATTATACGCGTTTATGGCGGCGGCCATTTGCGACAATTAAGTACAGTTTTAATTTGTATCTGTCAGCTGCTTAACGCGACTAAATGTTGAAAAAAGACATAATATTCGGTTATAACTATCGGTTATAACTATCGTTATAATGATGTTTGTTCTTAAAGGTTGTTTGTACGTGTTTTTTTTTACAATATTACCCCAGTTTAACCAAAACTAATACATTAGAGCTTGAATTTCTTTTTAAAGAGAAAACTAATAAAATGTTTGAGGAAATAAATAACCTCACACTTTAAGACAGAAGAAAAGTCGGTTTAAGGCCATTAAATGTACTGACACGTGTGAAATAACCCATCAGATTGATATTTTCGTACATTTAATGGCTTCACCTGTGATTAAACCAACCATGAAACTGAATAACAGACACATTTCAGCTTTATTAATTCACAAAAAGTCATATCCAGTGGTTAGAAAACAGAGCAGAGGTCAAAAACATTGAACTACAAACACAATGTGCAACAAAAAGGAGACAAAAAGACAAAGGAGTGGAAGTAAAGCAATGGATCAATGGAGGGAATGGGACACTGGTGATCAGAGAAATGCTGTAATGCACAAAATAATCTTCAACGTTGATTTTTGTGCTTTTTGTGCTACACGAGGTAACAGGGATGAAATGCATATAATAGACAACATCTTACATTCGTTTCCATAAGACACTTGTTAATTGTTACTAACAGAAAACCTTATTTCTCAACAGGAGGTAAAAGTGCAAAGAGTTGATGCTGGTAAAAGAAAACTGTGTTTTTTTTTTGTACCCTTAAATGCCAGGCACTGTACCGAGAGTAAAGCTGACGAGATGTAGAGAGAACCTGGATCCACGTCACAGCAGATGGATAAGTTTGGTGCAATTTGTAGGTAAATTGGACAGACACAAATTAGTACTCTACTTTGATGTTAATATGAGAAATGGACTCTAAACTTTCTTCTCAACTTATAAATAAGTTTTCATCATTCACAATAAATAACATTCAAGTGCAAAACAACACAAAAACTACAGAAACTTGGACAATAATCCGAAACAGGACGTAAGTGGAATTTGTGTAATCACATGGTGAACGTTCCATCAGTCCATTGTTCATCACGTTGGTTTCTCACTTCGACAACATTATCAGAAGAACTTTTCTTCCTTCATCCAAACCCTCTTGTCCCTCAGGAATGAAGGAGAGCTGGAGCCAATCCCAGCTCCTCTCAATTATTTAAAAATATAATTAAACACTGCTTTTACCAATGAATAAAACATCCAGGCAGCATCACGAGACGACTTCCTCAGAAGAACAGAGTCACAAGTAGGAAGACGAGGACAGGGAAAGATTCCTGTACCGTTACCAAGATATGGCTGATGTTTCTTCTCCGGTTTAACTCACATTCCTTCATCTTCTTAATTTACTTTTATCCAATTTAATTAACCTGAGTAAAACATTTCAGGATCAGGTTGAGGTTATGTGTTCGCCTCCAAATAACATTTTGCAATTTAAACAATTTTACCAAAAGTGGAAAATGTGAGTTTTGGGTTTTTTTTGTTTTTGTTTATGGGTTTAATTTTGTGTTGAATGTCTATGGCATCAGTGAGAAAAAGAAGAGATTTTTTTTACCCACAGTGGTTTGGGCTGCATAGCTGGTGAACAGCTTCAGGCATCACGTGGTCAAAGTTTATGGACATGAGTGTGTGTGTGTGTGTGTGTTTACTATGTCTGGGCCAACTGAAGTTCTTCCAGTCCATGTTTGCCCATGTGATATCTGGCCAGATCTTTCCTGGTCACCAGTCCGACCACCTGCAGGAGAGAGAGAGAAAGAGAGAGCTTCAGAATGACTGGTGCAGCGATTATCTTCAGACACGAAAAACATGGAATAATTGTTTTAAGACTGAAATTAGAATAGAATAGTTTATTGTCCACCCCCCGAAGGAGAAACACACATTTTTACGGTAGCTCCAAAAACAATATGATGTAATAAGAATAATATAAAACAAAAAGATAAATATATACATATGTAAACCAATAAAATAGATGAACAGAGGAAAATACCAATAAAATGTAGGAAAATGTAATTTAAAATATAAGTCGAAAAAAATGTCATAACAAATATACATAAGTTGGAGGTGTTATGCAGAATATTGGTTACAGAGTCTTATCGCTGAGGAAATGAAGGACCACGATAAATATATATTATTTATCACATTATTTCTAAGAATCACTGAAAAACGTTGGCCTCCGAAATAAAGAAACTGAAGAAAATATTGTCAGTGATTTCATCTTGATCAAAAACATTCTTGATTTCTTTGGTTGCAAAAAAAAAAAAAACCCCAGAGTGTTAATCAATTTGTAAAAATGACAGAATTACATTATTAAACACACACAAAATGACATATTGTGTATGTCTTACAACAACAACTCCACTGTCCATCACCTTATTATCACCCTTGTCTGCAAATGAATTTGCAGTAGGGCCCCCTGGTGACAGTGTGAGGAGGCAGCTGTTCATTTGCTGTCAAATTAAATTATGGCACAAACAAGAACCCAATGTACTTACATTGTTTTCTTCATCAACCACCACCAGGTGTCTGAGTCCCAGAGCTCTGAAGAGCTTGAACACACGTGGCAGTGATGTTTCCTGCAGAAAAAAAAAAGAATAGAATAGAAACCATCTCATGAAAGACGCAAAGGATGCAGGTAATATATCTCTAACACATTTCCTGTTTGTGTCCAACCTGTGGTACTGTGTACGGCGTCGGGTTCATGAACTCAGTGAGGTCCATCATACACTCGCGCTCGTCCTGGGAGACATGGATGCTCTGGATGGGAGGGAAACGAGGGTAGGCGTCTCTGAAGTCCTTCAACTGCAGCTTCCTGTGGGTGAGACGTGACCTGGCCAACTCCACGAAGACCTGCAGGGGGGGGGGGCAGCTGGTGAGTCACTTCTTCATGTCTTTAGAAAGTAATGTATATCAGATAGTCACCTTGTGTTTGAGGAGAACAATGAGCTGTGAGCGGAGGATGAGTCCACAGAGCTTTGCAGGCTGAAAGGAAAAGATTATAAAAAAATGTAAGGTTCTTTATTCCTTCATCTGAAAAAAGGAACTGCATCCCATTGTTTAAGATGTTATAATATATTGGTATTGTACCTCATCACTACCAGAGACCTGCACGACCACAGGAAAGCCGTTGTGATTGGTGGACGTGTTGCTCAGCGTGTCCACGATGGTTCCCACCTTCTCTATCCGGTTCAAACAGGTGACTGGAGAACTCATCACTTCTCTGGAAGAGGAAGAAAAAGAGATAAAAAAAAACAAAAGATATCAAAGAGACACAGTAGTGAAAGATGACAAAACCAGATTAACATCGATCCAGATCGTTACCTGGCTGTCAGCCAGTGGGAGGTGGCTGGCGCCTCCCAGTGGAGGAAAGGAACACTCTGCAGCTTAATGTGGATGTCGTACAGACCCTGAAGCAGCAATGAAAACAGGTTCAACATCTTCTGCTGAGTAATTGGCTCAAAACATTATACGGACTGGTTACGTCTCACCTCTACAAAGTAATCTCCCACAATCTTGGCTGTCATGAGAACCAGCATGATGGGAAGTCCGTAGGTGACATTTCCGGTCGCCTCCACCAGGATGACGGTCAGACTGAGAGTCATTCTGACGATCCCACCTAGAACACAGAGGGAATACTGCGGTTTGACCTTTATTATCAAAATGGAATGAAAGTGGAGAATAATGTGTTTATTAATAATGCAAACTCACCTAACTGAGCCGCAGCTCCAATCAGTGCATATTTACCAGGGTTGGCCGAAATCTAACATAAAAAAATAATTTATTAACCAACACATACAGACATTTCTTGTTCATTCTACTCCCTGGAACCACAATATTATAGTGGTATGGATGTACACGTGAAGAGGAGTATGTGTGACTATGTTTTCAACCCTGCAGCAGGTGAATGATTGTAGGTTTAATGCTCAGTGCTTACAAAGAATTACTGCAATTTCAGCTGTAAGAGGATTGATGCTGTAAATTCCAAAATACAGGTTTGGTTGCTGAGGTAAATCACACTAAAGAACAAATCACTTCACTAACTATGTCTGTTGGTATGATGAATGCCAGAGAGATTCCACAGAGTCTCCCCCAGGCTGCTCCTATCAGCAGGGAGGGGATAAAAACCCCCGCAGACACGGCCAGGCCGTAGGTCCAACAAGACAGGAAGAAGTACGTCAGGGTGAACAGGCCCAGAGTCAGAGGATTGTAGCTGCCTTTGAAGAAAGAATAATAATGAATGATAAAGATTGTAATCATTTCTTTTTCTTTCCCTTCCTCCTCCTCTGTCACAGTTTTACCTGGCTGGTTGTGGAACAGACTCTGGACACTTCTCTCAGGAGTGTTGAAAAAAGCCGTTGCCATGGCGTTATACTCTCCATCTGCACAGAACAGCTAAGAAAAGCAACAGTGACTCAACATTTCATGCGTCTCAAGATCAATGAAGTGACTTAGCAAAAATTGAAGACCGAAGAAGCTCCAAGGGCCTGGTGTGGACGTCTGTGAGTCAGTACCTGGAGAGGGTAGTCCTTAGTGTTGTCTGGTCCCAGAGGCTGACAGTCATTAGAGAAGTAGATCATGGTGAATGACAAGGTGGCGGTCACGGCAGCCACCAACATGGCCTCCATCACTTGTAAACAAGGACGATGGACGTACCTGGCACATAAACACACACAAGAGCGCTGTGTTCATTGTCTAATGGTTGTTGGTAAATATGTCAATCACAAACTGAAGTCTATGGAGGTAGGTAAGTAACTAACTAACTAACAAACAAACAAACAAACTAACAAACACATCATGAAATAATACGGTGTGTGTTATCAGTGATTTCAAACAAACATGTTTTCTGATAACATGTAGAAAACCAATGTATGAGGTGCTGCCACCTAGTGGTGGAAGGCTTGTTGTCATTCAAACATTACAACAGTAGAACAATCCTGTGTAGAATGCCATATTCCATTGCAGGGGGCTCAAACTTGCGGCCCGTGGGCCATTTGTGGCCCGTGAAACCAACATTTTGTGGCCCCCACCTTGATGTGAAAGTTGAACGTTAGCAGGATCCACAAGATTTACAGAAAGATTCTACTGCAAGTCAATGCTAAAAAAATGGGTTTGTTGGATGAACTCAGTGGTAGACACTGCTGTGGATGAATGTGAGTATTACATAAATGAATACAAGAATGGTCTGAAGTGTTGTATTTAAGTGAGAAACTGATTTTTTATTTCATTTTCACCATTTTTTGTGTTCTGTATTGAACATTAACTGCTAACGCGACCCTTTGACAGTGGCCTTTACTTATTTAAAATCATTGTTCAATTGTAAGCCTGTCATGCTACCGTGGTAACTTATTGCGGCCTCCCCCGAAGTCCCGCCCCACTATTTTAGAATTGCAGATATACATCACTGTACATTAATTCTTTTTCTTACTGCATGGCTCAACAGATCTGAATACCGGGCTAAGAAAGAGACAGCGATGCCTCCACTGTCCTTGGGGAAAAAAAAAAAAAAATCTTGATCTATGCCTTGAAGTAAAACAGCTCACTCTAGGGCAATTCTGATGCAGTGCCTCCTCTGCCAGCAATGTTGTCAGAAAAATATATAAACGTTTCTCATTCACTTTACGTTCAACGTGTTAAAAATCTTTGTGCAACATTTGAGGTCAAACATCTCTGCCCAGACACCTGTGACCTGACAGGCATTCATTAGCAAACAGAGTCAGAACACAGAGCCAAGAAACATGCGAGAAGACTCTCGTGATTTGTTCTCAGGATTTGTGAAAATAAGGAAGCAGGAACTAAATCTGTATTGGAAAAACTGCTGCCAAATCACTGTTGTCAGAGCAAATCTAACCAGTTTAGACAAGGTGTTTTTTTTACTTTAATTAAAGCACAGTAAAAGTAGAATAACGTACAAAACTTCCTGGTGTACCACTTTACTGCGTCTGTCTTTTCTAATTCCTGAACCTGTTTCATTTATTTCACAGTACAGTAAGAACTAGAGTTTGGTCGAGCTGTACCTGATCCTAAAGATGGTCAACCAGTAGTTGAGGATGTTGAACAGCGCCCCCAGCAGCCCACCTGCAAAGAAGAAAACACGTGAACGACATGGGTCACCCAATATTCGAGGTGTGATTTTGTATGGAAAAAAAATGTAATTTACCTATGGCTCCCATAGCGATGAACAACGGTATCTCATAGAAGTAATAAGCCTCACTCTGAGAAAAAAATAAATCATAAAAAAAGAATAAATATCATCACTGACTGATAAATCTAGAGCTGTTGGAGAAAAATAAAAGTTTAGGGTTAAAATCGTCTCACGTCTGTCTGAAAGCGGCCAAAGTTGATGAGACCTGGGTTTGACAGGTCTCCTGGGTTATTATGATGGACGCTGAGGAAGATGTTCAGAGTGAAGGTGGAGATCATGGAGGCGAAGAACTGTAGTTGTGAAAAGGTAAATAGAAATACACAAATAAAATAAAAAATTAAAATAAAAACACTTCCTGATCAATTGTTTTATATTTAATCTGGAGACTTACTATCCTCCAGGTCAACATCTGGTTCCAAAAAGATGCCCCCTCCTCCAGAGAGAACAGAACGCCACCTAGAGACCAAAAACAACAAAAAAAAAACAACCACATAGATCCACTTTAGTTCAGAGAAATGACTACACATTATGAAAGTTGTTTTGTGGTTATAAACTAAAGTTAAGAACTGAAATTACTTGTAAAAAAGAGGAACTAATATTTTCAGAGAGATCTCCAGTGTTTCCACACTACTCTGAATAAAAAAAATATATATTTTTGACTGTGCAAGAAATTAATCTTGACTGCTGTTTTGTCTCATTTGCAAAAAATTGCAGTACTCAAATTCACCCTTAGATGCCACTATATCACGCTTACAAGGAGAACGCAATCTCTTTAACGCCCTCAAAGCAGTATTTCAAGATAAGACAGATAAATCCAAGTTAACCAGAACTGTCATGGCATCTTTAAAAACAAACCTAAACAACACTGACCTGAATAAACATCCTGTCTTTTCAGATCACTGTCAACAGATGATAAGAGTTTAAAGTAGATTCTTTCAACTGTTATCAATGTTTATTTGATGAAATATTTATTTTTTCACCAAAAAGTAATGTTATTAAATTAAAAAGTATTAAATTAAGTATAACAGTATTTAATGATGACCTTTCACACACCTTTAACCATGATGTGTCAACATATTTTTTTCAATTTTCTATTGGGAACAATGATTTAACAGGGACTTTCTAAACTGGTTTGTCACTTTGGGCGTGCAGCCACCGTATGGCATTAATGGCTTTGTAATGCGGATGAATTTAACCCACAACCGAGACAGATTATCAAAAACAAAGCCCATGTTTATATGGCGCCCTGGCAGGACGGCTGGTGTTTTTACCGACTGGTGCTCCAAAGGCGGCCGAAACTCCGGCAGCAGCGCCGGCGGAAACAAAGTCTCGTTTCTCCGTGTCTCTCCTGAAGTATTCAAAGATCTGCACGGGACAGAGATGAGGATTGGATGGAGGAAACTGTGAAAACACCAACAGCACCAACACACCCAACGCAGAAAGTCCCTGCACAGATACTGACCTTAAAGTCTCTTTTCAAGGAGGTGCTTCTGCCCTGAGAGACGCCCGCTGCTACAACGGCACCAGAGTGAATCATGGGTCCTTCCTGAAGGATTGTGGGTAGGAGTTTAACACGTATATACTTTTACTTTGAAATGACATTACGATTCACTGTACTTCTGTTCTCTACCTTTCCAACAGCGAGACCCCCGACCACAGAGCAGATCACACCGCACACTTTCACCACCAGTGTCTGTGAAGGATAATCACTGTGACACTGTCCAAGTCTGTGTGTTCATTTTTGTTTGTTTGTTTGTTTGTGTGCATTACCTTCAGTCTCACCACCCTGGGAATCTTGACACCATTTAAGTAACATTTGATCTGAGGAATTCCACTTCCTGCTGCTATGGGCTGAAAGGCAAAAGGGAGAGGCAGAAGATGGGAGGTGAAGGTAGGAGGTTAAAGATTTTTTGCGTGTTTTTGAAGGGGATAAAAATGAATTTATTAAAATATTAAATTTTGGCTCCTTTCAATATTTACAGGCAACAGCAAATCTCTCAAAACATGCTGAGGACCAGTGGATTTTATGATTTTATGACTTATGATTGTGACCACAGTTTGAGTTTAAGGAACTGCAACTCTACAGCCCTTTAAGAAACCAAGGTGTTTAACCAAACAAAAACAGAAGCGAGCTGAGAGCCATCGTGGACGTTCGTCATTTCTCTTTCACAGTCTTACCTCAAAGAAGGCAACAATAATGGCTCCCACCATGACGATGGCCGAGTTGAGGGCAGCCCAGAGGAGCAGGGAGATGGAGAGGCCGCCGACCTCAGTGAACTTCTCTACATCTGAGAGGAGAAAGGTTAAGGAATGTCTGTGGACGCTGAGATCATGCAACTGAAATTATAAAACGAGGTCAAACGGTTTCACGGCCAACTATTACAAAAGGGAAGGAAAAAAAAACATCCGACAGATCAGACAATAGAACAGATGCTTCTCTGTTCTGACGACTGGAGACTGGGTGGTTGTCAAAATAGGGTGCAGGGACCGACTGTGGCACCTGGGCTCATGATTAAAGGGCCATAGCTGAATGGGCTAATAGCAATGATGAGGTTTGTCCATGTGTTTGTCCAGCTTAGATGAAAAAAACCATCAGGATACTCTCTTTGACCACTTGGTACTTGATCCCAGCCAACTGCTCCACCACGATGTCAATGAAACAGGCGATGAGTCCGGTCAGAAATCCGATCAGACCGCAGACCACCCAACGACTGATCTCCAGACAACGAAAACTCTGAAGACACGACAAGAGAAATTAAAAAGGAGAACAAAGCAGAAAGAAATACACTTTGATTTAACAGTTACTGTTTCCAGGGACGTAGTGACTCACCATGGGACTCATCCTCCGCTCCTCTTCCAGGAAGAGCTGGTTTTCAATATTATCATAGTCCAGACTCTGGAATTTGAAATAATTACTGTTGAAGCATCAGAATTCGTATAAATTACAATATGAAAAAATGTTGGGGACAAAACAACGACCTTTTTTTCAGGTCTTGAAAATGAACTTTGCTTGAAATCTTCAAACTCGCCTACCAAAGCTACACACCAAGTCAGGGATCAGCCCCCAAAGGAGCTCAGATATGTAGGGAAACTGGTCTGATTTACCTCAAATTTGAGGGACAACAGCTTCTCATTGTGAGGAATCTCTCTGGGTCTCCCTCTGACTGGATCCTGAAATAGAAATCCAAAACAACGATGAACAATACACACAAGCTGACACACCAGAAGGTGGTGGAAAAAAGACAAACAAACCCTAGTTATAGAAATGCATTCTATAGATAGAGTTTGTACAATTTTAAAGGAACCAGTTGATAAAACAGGAACTCAGTGGCATCGTGACGTGCATGAAAAACTTATTTAGAAGATGAACATGTTATAGTTGTTTTATCTTCAGAACATTGTGTTAAAATGGTGGAATAGGTAAAAAAAAGAAATGAATTCAGTTGACGTATATGGTCAAGAAACTAGTCTTCTCGGGTCAGATAAACATGCAGTGTCATAGGGTCTCTGTATCTGCAGCTGGAGCTGAAGCATGGACACAGAAACAGACATGCACTAAAGCAGGACGACAGAACAGACCTGTGTTCACAGCAAACAAACAAAGATCACGTGCACATCACGGCATCTCCCATCAGATGGTGAAAAAAAAAAAAAAAAAGAGAATCTGATTGATTCTGACATGATGAGAAACTAATGCAATGTCCTGCTAAACTAGGTGGAGATCAGATGACCACAAGATGGTGGTCACATGTTCCTGGAGGACGTGAAAAGGGAACTAGAAGAGCTTTGTTCTTATTTGAGCAGTAAAACATTATTGCAGACCAAAAAAAAAAATATCTATTTTTATTTAGGATGAACTGAGAGACAGAAATCCCACTCTATCATATAATTTGTATACCAGAGAGGTAAACTGTACAAAATACATATTTATACTAGTCCTGACATCCTAGAAAATAACTTTTCTAGGACATTTTCAGGACAATCCCTGGGAAATTGGGAATACTGACTTCTAATAAAACAGAAAAGTAAAAAATAAATAAATGGGAAATGCTTTGTGTGGTCGTTTTATGGGATGGCCGACAGCGGTGACACACAGACGTGGAAGGAGATGACGTTCAGAACTCAAAATTTACCTCATCAGACACAATCTCCTCCTCCAAATCCACCGTGCTGAGTCTGCCTATCTGAAACAAACTGCCCTCTTCAGACGGCTGCCCGTCGAAGACAGCAACAGAATATATAACTATTTATTAGTTCAGTCCTACGTACGTGAATTCGCACAACGCTTTCAACGTCACGTGTCCATCTTCTTTTAAAAAGAAAGAATAAACACACATTTCTAACCAATGATAGAACTAGTTGCCAACCCACCATCGTAAACAACATTGAGGCCTAGACCATTATACCCAAACCTTTTTTTACGCCACAGACCGGTCGTTAAGTTGCGGCGGATAAATACCCCTTAGTAAAATTACATTTCCAGTGTTCTGAAATATTTTCCTACCTATAAAATCTTCCTACCCAAATTAACACAGCCTATAATTTTCTGCTACCAGACCGGTATAAAAAAGTTAGAATCTTGTATCAATGACTCTGTGTCATTTTGAGTTTATTGTTGTTGTCTTCACAGAGAAAATATTTCCCAATATCAAATATTGTTGCGTTATTGATGATGGGATTATTATTGATTCTATTGTTTGATCAAGTGGAAGTCATAGCCAGATGGGGCCAAAAGGAAACATTATGGCCCGGCGCCAATTCACCCACGGACAAGTACCGGTCCCTGAACCAATGGTTGGAAACCACTGGCCTAGATTACTTCCACTTTTGTTCTGAGTGTGCGACAGGTCACAAACTAATCCTTATGTCTGTGTTTCACGAGGAAAGGAACTTGGATATTCCACTGTTTCGGTTCCATTATAAGTAAGTAAATCATGTAAATGCAGTGATTCATTACTTTTAATTATGTTAACATGAAAACAACTCAGAAGTTAATGGTGTTTCAGCAACAATCAAATATGCAATAAACCTTATCACTTCCTGGGATGGTTATTTTGACATCAAGTTATTTCTCAATATTTTCAGCCACAATATCAGTGCAATAGTTCTTTTTCGGATTTTTATCTTGATGGAACAGGATAAAAATAACTCAAATGTCAATAACCCATGGCAATATTCAATAATTTTGGGGGGAATTATTATAATACAGAAAAAGAAAAATAACTTCTACATGACACCTTCCAAATCACTAGTTTTTCGTTACGTCTAGATGTTTCGTCTCAATGAAAAGTAAATACATTGATAAATTACTTTTTCAAAATTCAAGTAAAAGTATCCACTAATTCAAATTTGCTGTTTTACGTCACGGTCTGCGTCACGAAAATAAGAAAAGCGGACGTAATTAAACAACTCAGCCGGGAATGCCATTTCAGAGCCATGCAGTTTTTGCACTTTTAAATAAAAACCAAACCTGTTTTAAAGACTTAAATGCGTCCAAACCGCTACTTCCACCTGTTAGCCTCTACTAGCCTGTTAGCTGTACCTGTCTGCTGTGTCTCGGCTGCTCCGAGCCGTTTAGTAGCGGTGTCCCCTCGCCTATGGCCCCGGACTCGTCCGGTCGGCTGGACCACGACACTTTCTTGGTGATGTTGGCCATGATGGCCCCCGGTTCCCGCCGGTTCTCACCCGAGCAGAGGCCGAATTATTTCATGAAAGGCAGCTGGTTAAGAGTTATTATTCTAACCCAGCTCTCCATAATCATCCCTGTAACTCGTGACGCTTTGTAAGGCTCGCGAGCAGGGACAAAAGAAGTGACAAGCAGGTTGCATCATGGGTGTTGTAGTTTTACCACTGGTGCCAGTAGACGTAGGTATAGAAGCTGCAATTGGTGGTGTTTTCGGGCAAAATTAAATTAAATTAAATTAAATTATTTTTGGATTTAATAAAAAATAAATAAAACAAAAAATAAAATAAAAAATAAAATAAAAATAAAATAAAAATAAAAATAAAAATAAAAATAAAAATAAAAAAAATTACAAACAAGAGTAACTGAGGTGCTGTCTGTAGGTTTGCTTACATTTTAGGTTGGCAAATATTTATTAACACTTAGCTTTGTATATTCAGAGGAATAAAATTGAGTTTCACTTTTTGCATAAACACTGCAACATATATGCAAGAACACAAAATTACACAATTATCAGTTTTATTCATCCTAATGCATTGATCAATTCACATACACATATTGGATATGCACTATGTGTTGTGTCTGCAATAGCACAAAGTGCAGCAACATTTTTTACATTAACTCATAAAAAAAGACCATTAAACCAGTTTAAGGACAACTTTATAAAAGACTTGAATACCAGCATTAGCATCAGTCCAATAGAGCATGACTACACAAACGTCTAAAAGACTTGTGATTGCTGTAAATACTGAAATAATTAAATTTATTCTTAGGGACCAGTTCCCAAATCTCAGACACACTGCTCCAAACAGTGGCATACCACATGCTGCACCCCACCATGGACCTCTTTAATGTCCTCCATCCCCAGCACTACACCTCGGGGCACTCCTCTACCTTCTGCCACACCCTTCACCTCTGTCGGACTCAGCACCCTGTTCCAAACTCTGACTCCTGCCATCTGACCAGTGAAACCCTCTGCAGAATCAAACCCCCCGCCGACAGAGTCCTGCTCCTGCCCCAGGACCACTGAGCCACCGCCTGGAATCTCCCAACCCTTCCTGAAGTTTGAGCCTGAAGAAGTGAGCCTGGAGTCACTGTAGTGCCAGAAGCGACCCTGAATGGAGGACCAGAGGACGCAGAGGTGGTGCCACTGAGTGTCAAGGATGGACGAGATCGGAAGACGGCGATAGACTGTGTCTCCAATGACGAGGTCCAGGGATGGTGCAGAGGGAGAGTTGTGGGGGTATGAGGAGAATGGAGAAGAGGAAAAGACAAAGTGAGGTGTAGGCAGGGAGGTGGAGGAAGGGTTGCGGCCATACAGAACTAACTGGTTATCATTGTCTTTGGTGGCGTAAGAGAACAGCGTGCCGACGTAGGAGCCGACAACCCGGATCCACAGGCAGAGGGAAAATTCAGGAAGCAGAGGAAGAGTCCGGGAGACGGTGACGTAGTTTGCTGACGATGCAGTCGGGAAGAAGAGCATGGAATCTACGTTACAGACTGAAGAGGAGAGGAGAGAGAAAACATATTTTATGATGAGAAAACATCAATAAACAATGATCCTTAATTGAATCTGAAAAAAATAAAAAATGTTTAAAAGAAATGAAGATTTTGTTAAAATATAATCAGGAAAAATTGTGTCAATCAACTGATCTACTCACTGGTTCCATCGTTCTTAATAGTTGGTCGTTCTGGAATCCTGCGCCTCGTAGAAAGCTGGCGGTATTTAGGCGGGACCAACGAGGTGTTGTTTTTCTCCTCTTCATATTTCCACGAAATGATTCTTTTTTCTGGCTTTCCAGGAAGTTCACCAGAGACAACTCGGTATCGGCCTTTACCTTGTTTATTTCTGTTTGTTTCGACATTTGTTGAAGTCCAAGGCTGAGAGGAAAAATTGAAGTCATATCTCTTTGGTAGGAAAGCCTGGTGTCCATTAAGAGGGACAGGGTCCTTTCTCAGTGGATAGGGTCTGGTTTGACTCTGGACATGAACCTGTGGTTGTGGGTGATGGGGGTCAAGGAAGGGTCTTGGATTTGTGTATTTATCTTGACGAGACTTTGACAGAAGACCTGGTGGTGAGGTTTGGTTTGGTTTAAGGTCTGATCCACCAAAATCTTCAGTCCTGGACTGGTAATATCCCCCCGGAATCCTTCCAGGTCTGCCTTCTTTGTGGGTTTGTCCTCTACCCTGTGGTTCGTAATATCCTTGTGGAGTGATGCTGGAGTGGAGATCTCCTCTCTCCTTCACTGAGCTCCTCGTGCTTCCACCTCTGTTCATGCGCAGCACCTCACTCAGCTGTCCCTCCACCCGACTGACACGCAGCACCTGGTTTTTCAGTGATTCCTGCAGACCTTTCAGCCCCACCAGCAGCTCGTCACGTTGGGCCTGCAGGGCAGCCAGCCTTTCCTCTTGGCTCTGAAGCTCCTGGCTGAGGTTGGAGAAATCCTGACCAGGATCAGGCTTTTCTTTCAGCAACTGCCGACGGTTTTCCCTGAAGCTTCTCTCCAGCAAAGCCATCCGTCCGTCGATCCGCTTGAACTTCTTTTCAAGCTTCTTGTTGGACTCTCTGCATACAGAACGACACGGGACAGGAAGGACAAAAACCACAAGACAGACACAAGAAGCACCGTGGGACAAGTGTAAAGACAGCTTCAACCTTCACTGACCTCAGAACCTCCATCTTCTCCACTGTGCTTTGCTTCAGCTGCTCCAGACTTTGGGACATTTGTTGGTAACGCTCCTCCACGGCCTGAACACGACTCTCCAACATCCAGGGAGAGTTTCTGCTCTGGTTCAGAGCCAGCAGGTCCAGCCGGGTTTGGGTCAGAGCCCGGAACTGTTGGAACTAGAGTTGGACTTGGAATGGGTTTAGATTGTAGTTTGGTTGAGTAACAAATGGTACGATAAGGATTTAAGTAAAAATTAAAATTAAATTTTAAGAATAAAACTTTTTTTTATGTCTTGGCATCTTTTTATCTCCATGCACATGAACCAGTAAATATGAAATTCTGTTTCCTCTCTTTGCTTCCCCAACATATACAGAAATTATTTCTACATTTTTCAAGGATAAAAGTCTTAAACAAAACACAAACCTCGTCAGATTAGAACAAACCTGTTCATTGAGTCGTCGCAGCTTCAGTGATGCAACATCAAGTTTCTGCATGTCTGCAGAACGGAGCTGCAGCAGAAACACGCAGACGAGGACCAGGGGCCGGGGGATGGATGCGAGGCCGATCATGGTGCAGCAGAGCTGGGACTAGAGCTTCCGTAGCTTAGATCCGTGTCTGGAAGTTTGGGGAAGAAATTGAATTGCAGAGAGAGAGAGAGAGAGAGAGAGAGACTTGTAAATGATGTTGAAACTCCCACGGACTGGGACGGGAACACACACTTTCCATGATCCACAAACTATCATTGGGGAAATGAGAGGAAATGCAGATGGATCTAACAGGTAACCAGCTCGCTCTCTCTGTCTCACTCTGTTTTTTTTTTCTCTCTCTCAGCAACTATAACAGATTTTGGAATATTTTTGGTTTGAGAAAAGTTGGGATTATTTCAGGACGAGGAAGTAATAACATTTTATTCGTGTTCTGGTCTTTAAGTCAGTGGTTTCTGCATTATCCTACATAACATCACGACTACAACATGTAAAACATGTATGTTTGGCTTCACAAGTGGCAGGAAAACCCATGATGGGTGGGTTGAGGGTGGAGAGGAGGAGAGGAGGCCGGGGTTGGTGGAGTTGTACTTTCCCTTCCACAGACTGTGGCTGAAGGGTCAGACTGTAGATCTTCCTCTTCTATAACTTCTTCTTCTGCTTTTTGATCCAATGAGCCAATGTAGGAATTATGCTCATTACAGGGTTGCGACACAACGGTTGCACCGACAGTGAGAAGAAAAATAAAAAAAGTCCTGGTCATGCACTAAAATGCTTTTACAGCAATAATGATGATGACGACAGTGGTTCTCAACCCTTTGGACATCAAGAATTTCTGTAAACGTCAATCATACGTTGCTTCCACTTAATCTACATTAATCTGGACAAATATAATAACAACAAAAAAGGCTCATAATTCAGTTTATTTTCAGAGCTGATTTCTGGCCATTTTGCATGGTTTTATTGACAGAGACAAAAATCACTTCCGTTCCTACATCACTAGCAATAACATTGTACTGACAATTACAGTGTTTTTAGTCATTGCATGGTTTTGTGCTCATTGTTTCCCCAGGTGATAAACCTTTAGTGGAACAAGGCATTAAGATGAACAAGGAATTGAAAATAGCAGAGTGGACTAATCATTTTTTTCCATGACTGTAGTTCAGATGGAAGTGAAGGAAATCAAACTCCTTGTCATTGTGACACTGTGATCCAAACCACTGCACACAACCAAGAGTGACCTCTGCATTTAACTCATCACCAAAGTGAACACTGGGCAGCTTTGAGCGGACAGTGGGGACTCAGTGGAGGATTCGAACCTGGAACCCTCCGTAACCAAGTAAGGTTCCTCAACCACTGGGCCACCACTGCTCTTTAAAAAGTCTGTCCGTTCGTCCGTTTTCGTCCTTTTTCATCCTCTTACCCATTACTGGGTCACAGTCTCCACAACTGCCACCCAAATCACATTGCACCATACTGTACCGTCCTGCAGGTGGTGAGTTCACTGGAGGTCAACCGCCCTAATGGGGATTCGAACCTGCCCAGGAGGTGAACCCTGGAGTTTTAGACCAAAGACAGAGACATTGCCTCTCATATTGCCAAAGTAAAAGCCCCTTTAAAAAGTCTTTTTTATTAACAAAAAAATATTTTTATTAGTATTTTTTTTTATCAACTAATAAACATTTGGATTCCAGGCAACCCTAGATGGAGTCTTGAGGTTTTAAGAAACTCTTCCTATTTCACCACGTTTGTCCGACGCAGGCAGTTTTGTCTCTTTCACTTTCTGTTGTCAAGCTGGAAAACCCAGAACCTCTCATTCTTGATAGGATGGAGTTCAGCATCACCAACCACGACTCTGCAGCCTGTGTTTCTGCCTCGAGTCGACACACGTAGTTAGACGTGTGAACTTGGACTCTTTTTCTAAAAAATCACTTTGACACTGCGGTCGTCATGTCACAAAGAACGGACGAAGAGGCTCCGCTACTGAAGAGAAGACTGACGTCCTCTGAATCAAAGGTGAGAAAAAGCTACATAAATAAAAATATATATATATGTGAAATCATTTTATTTGCGATTTCACGGAAATTTAACGGTTGGTGCTGTGGAAAAACACTCTTCTTCACTTCTGCACTTTTATTTCACATCCTGCTTTTTTAAACTTTATCCGTGCAGAGGCCTACGGTAGACTAAGAGTGCTCTGAAGAGGCTGTGGTGGGTCTGGAGAGATTTTTTTTTTTTATTTTGGTAACATCCTTGTTCAATAGCCTGGGTCAGGAAGGTTTGAATATCGTCAAAATAAGAGTCCCCCAGATAAAAGGTTTGCTCTAAATGTGATGTTGTTGGAGGAACTCGACTAAAATGCAGGATATTTGCATGTATGACAACAGTGCTTCTCAAATAGTGGGGCGGGCCCCCCTGTGGGGGCGCGGTGCGATGCTAAGGGGGGCGCATGTGACCCTGGGTACCAGGAGAACCATGAGTTGTACCTAGTACCTAGTAAGGTTTCATTACTTGTGTACCTATGCCTAAAGGATGACTACAAAGGTCTTTTCCTTCCAGATCAACAACTCCAAGCTCTTCCTGGCCGTCTTCTCAGCTGTTCTTGGGAACTTCAGCTTCGGGTTCTCCATGGTCTTTTCGTCCCCCGTCCTTCCACAGCTCAAAGATGACCCGAAGCT
>JAFBJS010002157.1:188559-191059 GCA_016785265.1 Paraplagusia blochii | reverse complement strand
TACCTACCTACCTACCTACCTAGCTACCTAGCTACCTAGCTACCTACCTACCTACCAACCTACCTACTTATCTATCTACCTACCTAGCTACCTACCTACTTAATTACCTATCTACTTACCTACCTACCTACCTACCTATCTATCTACCTACCTACCTATCTACCTATCTATCTATCTATCTAGACCAAATGGATAAAGAAGGTGTATATAGAAGATGTATATATCCGTTGAATCTATCAGTTGTCATTAACCACATCCATATTTGTGCTGTAGATACATGCTGATGGGAGGAGCCATGAACCTGTGGATGCTGAACATTGGACGTTTCCTGACTGGAGTTGCTGGTGGGATGACGGCAGCCTCCATTCCTGTAGGTGTCGATTTCTACGACTCCAGAAACAAAAAAAAAGACGATTTTTGTTACAGAATTCACATGACGCCTGTGTCTGTTTCACAGGTCTACATCTCTGAGATCTCACACAGAAGAATCAGAGGAGCTCTGGGCTCCTGTCCTCAGATCACTGCTGTGTTCGGAGCTCTGGCTCTGTATAGTTTGAGTAAGAAGTTCACGCCATAATGTCATGAGACTCAAATTCCTATTCCGATCCATCAATCTCCTCTTTGTCTCCTACCTGGTAGCTCCATCTCTAGGATCATTCTCTTTACCAATGTCTCCACTGTCCCTCCTCTGAACATGTCCAAACCATCTCAATCTGTCTTCTCTAGTGTTTTCTCCAAACCTTCCTGTCTGTGTTGTCCCTCTAATCACCTCATTCATGATACTGTCCATTGTCTCTCCTAAAGAGAATCTCAGCATCTTTAACTCCTCCACCTCCAGCTCTGTCTCCTGTCTTCTGTCTATTCCTAGTGTCTCTAATACATCCATCATGGCTGGTCTCACCACTCTCTTCCATCACAGATCACTCCTGACTCTTTTCTCCAGTTTTTCCCGTAGTTTGCGTAACTGTATCGTAATTGAATAAGTCAGAATAACTCCAACGATCATGTCCAGGTCTGTGTGTTCCATGGCGGTGGTTAGCCATCCTGGGGGAGGTACCAGCGGTGCTGATGGTGGTGTTGCTGGTGTTCATGCCCTCCTCTCCCAGGAGGCTTCTTTCCCTGGGTAGGGTGGAGAAGGCCGAGCACGCCCTCCGATGGCTGAGGGGCAGCAACTACGACACTAACATTGAGCTGAGTGCCATACAAGTAAGAGTGACACCTGGTCACTGCAGATCACACTGGGGTGTAGACTGACACCATTTGTCCATCCATGGTATCACAGCGCAGCATCGACACTCAGAGCAGAGTCACCTGGTCCCAGCTGGCCACGCCCGTCTTCTACAAGCCCATACTGATCTCGGTGTTGATGAGGTTCCTGCAGCAGATGACGGGCATCACGCCCATCCTGGTCTACCTGCAGTCCATCTTTGAAGAGAGTAAAGTCTCACTACCGGCCAAGTATGAAGACACAAATTCTTCTTGGTGTTCTTGTCAACACAAAAGGTCTTGATTGGATTTTTCTCTTTTTGAAGATACGACGCCGCCCTTGTGGGGGCCATCCGCCTCGTGTCTGTTGTCATCGCTGCCTTTCTGATGGACAAGGCGGGACGCAAGGCCTTGTTGTACACCTCCAGTATGCTGATGTTCGCCTCCACTCTGACCCTGACTCTGATTTCCCACACTACGCCGTGTCCTCCGCCAGGTCCCCTTCCTCCGACACCTACGCCTTCAAATCTCACTCAGGGTTTGGACCTGAGCATCTACGAACACACTCTAGGGGGCGCTGAGCATCACTCCGGGAGCATCATTCCTCTCATCAGCACCATGGTGTTCATTTTCGGTGAGTAAGAAATCTTCGTAATCTGATCTTTTCCTCTTTCCTCAAAAACGTACGTTGCTTTTATTGTTGTCTTCTACTAGTTGTGCAATAAAATTTTTGCTTATTTTCTAGGCTATGCCATAGGCTGGGGCCCGATCACTTGGTTACTAATGTCAGAAGTGCTGCCCCTAGTGGCCAGGGGCGTGGCTTCGGGCCTGTGCGTGACGGTCAGTTGGTTGACTGCCTTCGTGCTCACGCTGGCCTTCAAACACCTTCTGGACATGAAGTTCCTGTACATGTCCTACCTGTGCTTCACCGTGGTGTGTGTCTTCTGTCTGCTGTTCAATGCCGTGGCCATCCCAGAGACTCGAGGACGCTCGTTGGAGGAAATAGAGAACTACTTCAGGACAAGCCGCACCTTCACCATCAGACCCAGTCAGTCCTCAGTGCAGACTTCCTGAAGCTGCAGAACCTTCTTAGACATCTGTCTATATATGAAAATATAATTGTTCGTATCATATATAAATATATATATAGATGTATATATAGAGACATTAGCCAAACTATACTTAACAATAAGAAATGTGTACATTTTAGAGACACTAGGAATAGACAGAAGACAGGAGACAGAGCTGGAGGTGGAGGAGTTAAAGATGCTGAGATTCTCTTTAGGAGAGACAA